>JAKEKT010000097.1:0-136400 GCA_021495925.1 Diplodia intermedia | reverse complement strand
CGAAAGCTTGTCGTAGCTTCTCATACGTCCAAATCAAAATTCTCCGTTTTGCTCGCTTGATCGCCATGGTTTACTCGCATATCGTCCCCCCCCCAACAACAGCTCCTACGGCTGAGGACGGAAGACTGACGGCCCCATCAGAACCCCGGCAAAGACTACTACGGCGGCAACCACCTCAAGCAGGAACTGATGGTGCACCGCGAATCCCTCACCGGCGACGCCGTCCAGCTCAACATGATCCACGGCACGCACTTCCAGGCCTCGTCCTCGGACGCCTTCGCCGACGGCAAGCTCTGGGGCCCGTGGCTCTGGTACCTCAACGACGGCGACCGGGCCGACGCCGCCGCGCGCGCCGCCGACGAGTTCGCCGCGTGGCCGTACGCGTGGTTCGAGGACGCGGCGTACCAAGACCGCGCGCCGAAGGTGGCCGGCACCGTCATGCTGGCGGACGGTCGGCCGGCGGCGGGGGCGGCGGTCTTTTTGGGGGACAACCGCCCGAACAAGACGGCGTTGGACATGGGCACGGGGCAGTACTACACGACGTACGCGGACGAGGAGGGTGCGTTCGTGTTTGAGGACGTGCGCGCGGGGACGTACGGGTTGCAGGCGTGGTCGAGCGGCGGCGCGCTGGCGGACGTGTCGACGTCGCTGTTGCAGAACGACGTGGTCGTCGGCTCTGCCGTGGGAGCGTCGCGACGCAGACGCGCGGCCGCCGACGATGGGGAGACGCTCGACCTTGGCGAGTTCGAGTGGCCGCTGCACGAGGGCCGCGAGCGCGTGTTCCGCGTTGGCGCGTTCGATCGTAAGAGCTTGGGTTTTAAGTATGGTGGCGCGCCCTACCAGCATGCGCTGGTCAGCCAGTGCCCGACGGACCTGACGTTCAAGGTTGGCGAGAGTGTGGACGAGGATTGGTGCTTCGGGCAGAGCGCTCTGGGCACGTGGGATATCGAGTTCGAGCTCGACGAGGTACCGGCCAGTAACCGGTCGGCCATCCTGACTGTGTCGCTGGCTGGGTACTCGCAGGGAACCAGCGCGGATATCTTGGTCAACGGCGTGGCGAATAAGGTGGGTAATTTGACAAGTGGATCTATCCTGAGCGATCAGTGCTTGTACAGGTCTGCGACTACAGCAGGCGAGTGGCATTTGTTCGAGTTTCCGTTCAACGGCGCGAGCGTGCTGAAGGAGGGATTGAATACGGTTTCGTTTAACGTGACGGCGAGCACGCTGTGGCGCGGGTTCCTGTGGGACAGCATTATCCTAGAGTGGGCTTAGAGAGTTACATGAATAGGTCCGGATAGCAGTCTGGAGGCAATGTGGTGTAGAGTGTGCTTGAGACTCAGCTTCTATTCTGCCTCCTGTTCCAGTCATTCCCGCATCCCGATTTGGCCTATTCTTGAGTGGATATGCACCCTCAAGTATTCTCGAGTGCGGGATCCGCCGTGAGAAGCTATGGTCCTCGAACTGAATGCTACATGGAGACTGTTCCTGTAGAGCGATTGCCCAGTGCTCCGAAGTAGCAGGTCCGTCAACGTACACAGATTCCCAACGCATATCGTAGTCCAATTACGCCATGCTGTATGAATCGGCAATTCTGTGGAAAAAAAAAGTGTCGAATTCGTTGGCCGGCTGTCTCTGCTCGCAACGCGCTGGAGGTACTGCAAGCCAGTAGTAGTTGCCCCATCGGTATCCTCCATATAAGCGAGCAGTCGGCAGACTCGGACGTTAGGGCATACATACTTCGAGTATTGAAAGGAATCTCATATGGGTACGCTAATGCGTGGGCAAGCCATCCAGAAGTATCGTGCCTCTCTCAGGAGCGTCGTGGACTGTGGATGAGCATAGCCTTCCCGACAGTGCCAAGGAACACCATTTTGCTGGGGCGCTGTAGGAAGTCGTCGCAGACCACGGATATGATGAGCATTTCGGACATGGTCAAATTCTCGTGAGCGCTCTCAGGCTGATGTTGTCGGATAACGGCTACACGTCTGCTAGCAATGGAGTGACGTGCTAGATACGGACGGAATCGAATGCTGTCGGGCAGTTTGCCGCCTTAGGCCGTGTGATTGAGGTATCTGGAGCACTAGGCGCTGAGCTTCATCGAGCTTTGACGGGGTGCATTATGAGAGTCATGAACAATAAGTTGCTGAGATGATTGGGTGTGATGGGTTGCGAAGATGCATGGGCTCGGCAGTTGAGGCGGAGTAACGAGCCAGTGAGTTTTGCAGGTGGTCAAGGGCGTGTTGGTCGGTCCATGCGGTGCATCTTCATGTGAGCTAGCGAGCTAGGTAGACCACGTCTGTTTCACCACGACAGGTTGGGGGCGGTGTATAACATCGAGTCTCTCCAGCAGATGCAGAGCCAACTTCCGACACACTTGATTGGTGAAGAGCTCGTATGCTGCCTCATTCGGAAGTTCTGACAACGAGTCGTAGAATCTTCGTTCCAGGCGCTTGGAGGCTATGTACCGTTGGCTCTCGTCTGAGCATCGACTCGTGTTTACTTTTGGGGGATATGCCGGGCTCAGATGCCAGAGTGCTTTTACTAGTGCGACGGAGACACCGAGGATCCACATATACAGAATGAATCGAGCAAGACGCATCTCCGCCGCAGAGAATCGGCTCGGATAGCCTCGAATGGCAAGGCGCGCTCCCTAAAGGTGGTTGGGAAGTCGGCGTTCATGGTATGAGGTCGCGGCAACTCATCTCGGCGCGACTGTGCGGTACGAGAATCCTCCAGGCGCTCAAAGCAGGAGTTTCGGCTTTCCTAAAACGGCCGGCATGGAGGTCGGAATTGGGTGAAGATGCATTTAGGCAACAATGGGGCGTCTCATTGGCCAGGCAGCAGCAATTGGGCGATTGAAGCAACACCGCCAAGGCTCGGCAATGTTAGATCACTGGTGCAGGTGGAGTTCGCTCGGGGAAGGCGACGGCAGAGCGAGTCGAATGTCCGGTATAGCTGCGACGCGACGGTTAGCCTGGGGGTGTTGCATCTGTATTGTGGCAAGGCGTCAGTGTGTGCTGGCGCTGGCAAGCGGGCACTGGCACACTGGCAACAATTTCCGCCCGGCGGCGGATCAACCTTTTCGCTCGGCCCCAACAATCCATCAACCGCGATCAGCGCTCCAGCTGCTCGCACAGCCGCCCGTCTCCCTTGGCGTGCCGCTGTCAAGCCCGTCAGCTCCCCGCCATCGACCTCCACGCCCATGTGGCAGCGTGCCGGAGCGGCCAACAGCCCAGCCCCCACGGGCCGAACAACGATGTGGCTCTCCCCGTCGCCGACCCGCAAAAAGAAGCAAGGCCTGTGCCGAGCGACGGCCCATTTTCGGGGCTGTGTCCATCGAAATAACACGTCCGTACGCGCAAGCCACCCTCTCGCCGCCGCTGTCGACGGCCGCGTTCGCGCCTCGTTGCCCCCTCGCCAGCAGCGCAAGGCGTGCCATGCAACTGGCAGCCGGACGGCGAAGAGACGGTTGCCGTCCACATCGGACCTGTCGCCGAGCACGTGGACCGGCCGTCACCTTGTCGTTGCTTTTAGCGTGCTTCTGAGTCGCGCGTCTCCGCACACCATCCCCAATGGCGGCGTAAGGGGCAGGGATGTCGGCAATGCTTCCCCATTGAAGAATTGCATCAGCCAAGCTTCGACGCGACGCGCAACTCCCTCCGTCACAGGACGTCGCCAGCAAGAGTCTGCTCTGCGCATGGCTGGGGGCTCCTCGCTGTGCTCGCCCTCGCACAGCCGCCCGGCGCAGGATGCATGGTGCTTATTATAGCCCGCCCTAAGCCCTCTGCCTCCCTGCGGTGTTTCGAAATTAGGAGCCTCACGGCACGCCGCGCTACACCCCGAAACTAGCCCTGGCCGTGGGAGCTTTTGCCGTCTGGGGGCAAGAGCAGGCCCGGCCGCCAAATGAAAAGCCGTGCTCGGAGCGTGCCTTCTGTTATACAGGATCTGCAACCATGGCCATGGCGCCTGTGACCCGATCGGCACCTGCCTGTTGGCTTTGACCGCCTGCTCAGCCCGTGGCCCTGTTGCTGAGATGACCAACTTTGACGCAGTGGGTCAAAGGATCTGTGAATTGCGGAGCTCCAGGTGACGGCTCGACACCCCTTGATATGTGGACCGGCCGTTGGTGGTTTTCGGCCTGACGACCCGACGCGGCTTCTTCTCCACTGCACCTGCCCCAGCCCGCGAAACCTCTGCGTCCCGAGATGGCTCTCCTCCTCAACCACCTCGTGTCCTTTGTGTCGAGGGACGAGATGTATCACCGGGGCAATGCCGACTTCAATCGTCCCTCACACGGCCTGATGGCCGTCAGGTTGGTGGTCCTGCCTCTACCTACCCTCGCAACCCCACTGACGCTGCCAGCCTGTGGACGCTTTCTGCCTCTGCATCCATACTTTCGAGCAGATTTATACTAATAGAGCTCAACTACCGTACGTGTCCCACTTGCCTCCATGGCAGACAAATGACTAATTTGCTCCTCCAGATTTTCGTATGACGTCTCCTGCTGCTTGTCCCCTGCAGTGCTAACTGTACCAGCCCTTCACCTGCTTTTGCTTCACCTCTTCGTCTTGTCGGCCATTCTGGTCAGCCACAAGTTTGCTTCCGCCATCAAAGCCCGCTACCAAACACCACGTTGGTTCCAAGCCACCGTCGAGTACACCGGCGAATCCAATCCCGATGAGCGATGGTACCATGGCCTCCCGACCGCCATCTGCGCCGCTGCCGCTCTCCCGCTCTTTATGCAGGCCCTCCTTCATTGGGTGAACCTTTCCACTTTGGCTCTCATGCCGGTATGATTCAAGTTTCTGGTCGTCGTTGGAGGGCTAGGCTGACAGCTACTCAGGCCTTCGCCTACCTCTTCTGTGAGATCTGGACCGCCATTTCGACCAAACAATCATCCATCTGGATCAAGTTCCTCGAAGTCATCCTCCAGGCCGCCTGCTGTGCCGTCATTCTTTACGATGAATACCGCTTGAGCCCCCAGGGCATCTTCTGCACATTGATGGCAATGCTTTTCACAGGCCTGGCCATGGGATTTAGCAAGAGTCCCCGTCCATCCTTCATGGAGTCTTTCTCTAGTCGGAGATCTCCTTCTCTCATCACCACAGCCACTGTCTCGTTTTTCATCACCTTCATCTGGTGCATCCGGAAAGAAGAGACGTTGAAAGCCGCAGAACATATCCTCGACGTGGACCCCATGGTCCTTGGCCTCAACGTTGGCTCCACTGTAGCGGCTGTTCTCTTTGGCGATTCATTCATCGTACCGATCAGCGTCGAGAACCATTTCTCGCCGGATACAAGCAGACAACGTATTTTGATCGCCCAGGTGTCGGCATCTTTCGGCTTCACGGCCATTGTTGGTTTCGCATCCTCCTACTTGACCATGAGGTCGTACGCAACGGTATTGCAAGCGGGCGCATTTTGTCTTGCGGTCGTATGCATCATCAACGGACCTCGACCAGCCGAGGAGCAGGATCGTACCATGTACCAGACGACTTTGTACGACCTCGAGCGCTTCCAGCCGTCGCTAGTGTCCCTGGACTCGGAGGCTTTGGATGATGATGACAGCAGCCCCGCGCAAGGATTGCTCGGAAATGAGACCGAAGCTGACCGCTTCGACTATGAGAGATGGATCAGCAAGATTGATACTCCTTCAGTACTCTCGATTGCTGCATATGCCGTTATCATCCTTACTTGGATCGGATTCCTGGCCTGCAATTTCGTGTCGAGCTCAGACATTTCTGAACCAATCGCCCAGCTCGATCTTGCTTATGAGCCCACTCACAGTTTCGACGTTGTCATCAGCATGTACAAGGAGCCTATCGAAGCCGTTACGTCTATTATGGAGGGCCTTTCCGCTATTCCCGCCATCGCGGAGCGTTCCCCGCGGCTGTTCCTTTACACAAAGATGGAGGACATGGGGCCTTCGAATATCACCGAGCTCCAAAATGCTACTAATGCATACAAGGTTATCCACCTGCCGAACGTTGGTCGCGAGGGCGAGACGTATCTCGAGCACATACTCATCAACTGGGATTCCGTTGCGAAGCACACGCTTTTCGTTCAGGCCGACGTTCACAACCCGCGCGAATTCTTCAACCGTGTCCAGGACTACTATTCACCGAACACTGGCATGCTCAGCCTTGGCTTCAGCGGAAAGTCATGTGACACGGCCAACTGTGGCGACCGCTGGGGCTGGTACGAAGACAGTTCGTTGTTAAACGATGTTTGCAAACGCGTGGGTGGAGAAGCTTGCAAGAACATCCTCCTCTCGTACAAGGGGCAGTTCATCGTGTCGGCGGCCCGTATCCGGGCCGTAGAACGTGAGTTGTACGAGGATCTGAAGACGGCAATGACGGACCCGGACAGCTGGGCACACAAGGAACCGTGGCTCAACGGCCGAGAGGATTCGCTCAATGCCCCCCGATTCGGATATACCATGGAGCGACTGTGGTCCGTGGTGATGCAGTGCTCGACCGAGGAGATTGCGTGGAGGTGTCCCACGCTGCTGAGCCGCACGAGGAGGGGCGGTGACCTGACTGACTGCCAGTGTATGGACCCGGATGATGATGCTTCTCTTGGATTCAACTCCACCGTTCCCATTTGATCAAAAGCTACATGATACCCCTCTAGAGTTGGATTGTTCTGTTTTTTTTTCCCCTTACGAAGGTTGCACCTGTGACGCCCTCTCCACAAGAAAATCCGCCGCGTACTGGAGGTATTTCCCGACGGTTCCCTGATGCACCGCAGCGCTCTGGTCGCCGTCGCATACCACGTCGCAAAACGATCGCACTCGCCCGTTGTACCAACGACACTGCCCACCATGCAGTCAGGACGCCGTACGCACGACACCTCCAGGCCCGGAGAAAAACGAAGGAACAGCAAACTGCTCACTCACCCCACGCCGTACCGTCATCCCACGCCCGTCCCGACTCTCGCCACGCGCCGTCCCCGGATCCGGCCATCGGAACACCCCACCGCCGTAATTGGCCATTTTCGTCCCGGTTCATCACGGATGCGTGAAAAAGCGAGGCAGAAAAGGAAGGGGGACCGGGGCGGGGCGGTGAAATTGTGTATGCCGGCTTCGACGACGGAGGCTGAGGTGGATAGGTTTCTCTTCGGAAGTGGATGGTGGCGACGAAGAGTCGTAGTAGGGGACAGGCTGGGGAATTGAGGGCGAGGGTGGCGTTGATGGGAGGTTGAGGATGAGGTGGAGGTTTTCGGGGCAGGTGGGTGGAGTCTTCGAGGGATACGAAGGCGCTGGTGAGGTTGATTATGATGAGAAGGAAGGGGATTGGATTGGTCTGTTGGCATTTTGGAGGGCTTGGAGTGATGATTCCCGGAGACGGGGCTTAATTCCTTTTTTGGTCGGAGATGAGACGAATAGAAGAGATGGGCTGGGAATACATCTATTATAAAGTTTTTTTTTTTTTACGACGATTTGCACCGAGCTTAGGGATTCCCTTTAAGTCTATGGCTTTTCTTCTCAGCTTTTGGTTGGTTTGCATGTTCCTACCCATGAAGAATTAGGGTAACATGGGTAAAACATTAAGGAACGAAGGGAAAAGTGGCTTTAAGAGATAACGCTCTTCTAGACATTAGATTATAAAGAAAGATTTCTATACGTTGTCGCTCCGGTGCTACGAGACATCTATTAGCTGTGAGTAAGTGTTTTGTGGATATCGTATTAGTGGAAGCTTAGCGAATTGAACGGCGCCTTGCTATAAGGTTAGAAGAAGTAAGATTAGAAGATACCGAGAACAAAGATAAGTACGCCTTAGTTATATAAAGTAAAGGGGTAGGTGAAGATTATAGTTCTACGAGTGGTGTATAAGGGACCTTAGCGTGAAAAGTAAAAGTACTAAAGATAGAATGCTAGTTTAGGTCTTCGATAAACCTAAAATACTAGTTTATAGATTAAAGACTTAACTATTAGCGCATTTTCTATTAAAGTATAATTATAGATTATCGATCTTTTTATAACCTTTAGTACTAGTATAAGGCATGCTAAGTAGGTCTTATCTTCTAGTAAAGCCCGAAAGAATTACTATTATCTAATATAGTTTACGCCTTCGCTAAAACTTCTACTTACATACCTTCTACTTTTAAGTTAGAGAATATAGCTCTATTCTCGCTATCTTTCGTTTTACCCTCTCTAGGCGCCCTATTCTATACTAAAAACGTAGTCTAAGTTATAAAGGGCACCGTAACGTAGAAGGTAATAACCGCTATAATAAGGTTTATTATTAACGACGCGCTTCGGACCGACCCGACCGTATACGTAAACGCCTAGCCTAGCGACTCGGTCGAACGTAGTACGTCTATAGATAGCGCGATCGTGTTAGTTTCGATATCGAACGAGCCTAGCGCCTAGTATAGTTAAACGCTAATAATCTTATACGAAATCCTATATATCTATATATACTCGTTAGCCGGTCTTTTTTGCCCCCTTTTTTTTTAGACGTATAAGTCGAAATAAAAGCATTATATTAGCGGGAATCGTAAGTATATATATATCTATAAATAATATAGATGTCTACCTCGATGCCGAAGTTCGGTCTACTTCTCTAATCGATCTTAAACGGGCTCGTTCGCGCCGCCTACCGCGCCTACACGAAAATAGTATTAGAAGTTCGATAAAGCCCTCTTAAATATATATAGTAGCATCGAAGAAGATAAGTAAGCTCTATTTTCGTAGTCGAACTTACTTTCTATAATTATAATAGCGTGATTTATTTCTAGTATCGCGTTAGTTATTAGAACGGGTTAACTTTAAGATAGATATATAAGAGTAAAGAACTATTATATATTTTATCTCTTTTAATTAGTAGTATCTTCGAATAAGAACTTTTAAGTACTCGTATCGCTAACTAAGACTATAAACTATTTAAAAAATAATATAGCTACGATTATTTTAGTCGTAGCTTTTTATAGATAGTTATATTCTATTATAGAACGATCTATATAACTAATCTTCTACTTAAGCGTTAAACTTTTAAAATCTAATTAATAGTCTTTATTATAACCTATAAAGAACGAAGTTTAATTTAAATATAAATTAATAAAGTTTTTAAGCTAAAGAAGAAGAAGAGAAAGAAAAGATTAATAGACTTATATAGTTATAACTAGCTAACTAAGAAATAAAGAAAAAATAGTTAATTCGACTTTTAACGCTTAGTTCTTACTTAAAAGACTTATAGTCTATTCTTAGTTTTATACTAGTATAGAGATATAATATTACTTTTCTCTTTAAAGAAAAGCTTTTTTAAGCTTATTTTATAGCTTTTATATCTTATTTTAACTATCTAGTAAGTTCTAAAGAGAGTTCTAGTTTCTTTAAGTATCTATTATAAAAGACTCGAAGTTTTCTAAATACGTAATTAAAATTTTAAGCTAAATACTACTATAAGTTTAAGAAATAATCTATCTATTAAACTTAATAGTAAATATAGTCTCGTTTCTTTCTTAAGTCTAGAATTTTCTTTATAATCTACTTCGATTCTTCTTTAATTTTTACTAGCGACTATAGTTCGCTAATCTATTTATTAAGAGAATCGTTTAAATCTTTTACTAGTTTACTTACGTATATAATAAAATAAAGACTTAATCTAGACGAAAGTTCTAATTAATAAGCTATACTAGCCTTCTTAATAATCTTATAAGAACTAATATACTTTTATAATAGTAGACTAGTAATAGCCCTAAAACTCGTCGTTAGAGCCGGGTACGCCTCTAAAGATATAAGAATCTACGCGAATAACTAGGCCGCGATTCTTAGACTAAGTAAGCCCGCTAATACGTCCGAGTAAGTATAGTAAATTCGGGCTATTAGATTAGCTAAAACGCTAAGGGCTAGAGAAAATATCGTCTCTCTAGAATAGTACCCCGGCTATAAGAACGTTCTAGATAACGAGTACGTCGATCGACTCGCGAAAAGAGCTATAAAGTACTCTTTAAGTAGAGTCTCTACTTCTCTAAGCTTCTATCGAAGTAAAGTTAAGTAGAAGACCTACGAGAAGTAAAAAACGAAGCTTAAATCGACGTTAAACTCGTTCTATAAACGTATCTTTAATTTAGAGATAGAGTAGCGGCTTAAATCTTCTACGAAAGTTAGAGAAACGATCTTCGCCTTCTATTAACTAAAGATCGAATACGGCTACTTTAAGTCTTATCTTTATCGTCTTAACTACGTTAAAAATAACTAGTATAGATATAGCCGTACGACTAGATAGATACTACGCTATCTACTTCTCTCTTACTCTCTTTATAGAGGCCCTCGAGTTCTCTTAAAAGACGGGCTTAAGAAGTATCGACTTAATCTTTCGAATCTCTTTTTCTTAACTCTAGAGACTAGTCTAACGGCTAAGTTCTTAGAATAAATAAAGATTACTACTAGACGATAATAATTAAACGACTTATCTAATAAGATCTAAATACGTATCGCTAGACGCTCGTTTATACTTATTTCTTTCTTCTATTCTCTTCTTCTACTTCTTCTCGTTCTCGGCGCCCTCGCCGCTTTCGATTTAGAGTAGAAACGGGCGAGAACCGAAGAAAAATAACTAAATAGCGGGTATTTAAGCTTAAGTAGCCGTTTCTACTAATATCTACGACTATCTAGTGTAGTTAGTAACTAAGCTAACGAGACTAAAAAGTCGAGATTTAATTTTTGATCGAGTAACCTCTATTTAGAGTTCTTTTTTAGATTTCTAAATTTAGAAGTAGGGTTATATAGTTAGTTCGCTAGTAGTAATACTTCGGCTAGTTATAATAAATAGTAAGTAAGTATCGGTCTTAGATAGAAGAAAGCTAAACGAATCTAACTAGTTAAGAAGGCCCTCTCTAAAAAGAGAACTTACTTACTTTACTTTTATCTCTATTTTTATTAGTTTTTAAGCTCTTACTTTATTTTATTTATCTTTTCTTTATTTTATTTACGCTCTCTATTCTTCTTTAAGCTTTTAAGTATATCGTTTCTAGTATTCTTCTAGAACTCCTCTTCGGCACGTATATATTTAAATATATAGATAGAAGCGGGCCCTCTTAAGAGACCTTATCTTTAATAGTTCTAAACTCTAGAGGGACGTTAAACTAAATAAATAAATAAATAAAAATTTTATAATAGTTTTCTAAAGAAACGGCTCTACTTAATATTTCTAGTAAAGACGAAGATCTTATCTTTTACTTTAAAGATAACGTTCTTTTAATAGTAATTAGCGTTTCTAGTCTAGATAGTCTAGCTTTCTTCTAGTCTAGTCTTATACTAGTTCTAGATCTTATTTATCTTAGCGACTATTTACTTAGCTTACTACTAGTTCTAGAAGAGGGCGAAGCTTACGTTCTAAAACTAAAGACTTTAGTTAAAGAATAAACGAGACTTATAGTTATATATAATAAAGAAGAGGCTAATAATTAAGAAGATAAAGATATTAGTATTAATAGAGTACTTTATTAAGAAGAGCTATAATATCTAATCGTCTTAATAGTAGCTAGTAAAGTATCTAAAATAGACTTTTATTTTTTAATTTAAGTTCTTCGACTATTCGTTAGTTTTAGAATAGTAAGCTATAGAGAGCTTAACGTTAATCTTTAATAGCTAGTAAAGCTCTTTCTAGAATTTACTAACGAACTACGAATCTTAATTTAAGATAACGAAGAATAATAGTTTATAGAGCTTTTAGACGTAATTCTTAAATAGTCTTACTATCTAAATAGTAAAGATATTAATTTTATAGAAAATAAAGTATCTTATCTTTAAGAAGTAGTCTACTACTATAAGAATAGCGTTAAAGCCTTAATAAAGTAGTAAATAAATAATAAAGTTATAAGTAATATCTATCTATAGATAATATAAAATTAGAATAAAATATAGAAGTTTATAATATTTAGCGCGGTTAGACTTTATTCTCTTATAGAAGTAGTAGTTACGAATATACTACTTAATCTATATTTATATTTCTAGTTATACGTAGCGTTCTCTAAGTAGATTAATAATTCTTCTTTCTTTAAAATATTTAATAGCGGGTTTATTATAGACTTTCTAGATTAGCTTTAGACGTAGAAAATTATCTTTTAAAATAGCTAGTCTTCTCTTAAAGATAAAAAGTTTTTTCTTTAGTTTCTATTTTTATTTATTTATTTATTTAGTTTAACGTCTCTCTAGAGTCTAGAACTATTAGAGACGAGGTCTCTTAAGAGGGCCCGCTTCTATCTATATATCTAAATATATACGTGCCGGAGAGGGGTTCTAGAAGAGTACTAGAAACGGTATGCTTAAAAGCTTAAAGAAGAGTAGAGAGCGTAAATAAGATAAAGAAAAGATAAATAAAATAAAGCGAGAGCTTAGAAACTAGCGAAAATAGAGATAAAAAGTAAAGTAAGTAAGTTCTCTTCTTAGAGAGGGTCTTTTTAGCTAGTTAGATTCGTTTAGCTTTCTTCTATCTAAGATCGATACTTACTTACTATTTATTATAACTAGCCGAAGTATTACTACTAGCGAACTAGCTACACAACCCTACTTCTAAATTTAGAAATCTAAAAAAGGGCTCTAAATAGAGGTTACTCGATCGAAAATTAAATCTTAGCTTTTTAGCCCCGTTAGCTTAGTTACTAACTATACTAGATAGCCGTAGATACTAGTAGAAACGGCTACTTAAGCTTAAATATCCGCTATTTAGCCGTTTTTCTTTGGTTCTCGCCCGTTTCTGCTCTAAATCGAAAGCGGCGAGGGCGCCGAGAACGAGAAGAAGTAGAAGAAGAGAATAGAAAAAAGAAATAAGTATAAACGAGTATCTAGCGGTACGTGTTTAGACCTCGTTAGATAAGTCGTTTAATTACTACCGTCTAGTAGTAATCTTTGTTTGTTCTAAGAACTTAGCCGTTAGGCTAGTTTCTAGAGTCGAGAAAAAGAGATTTAAAAGATCGAGTTAATACTTCTTAAGCCCGTCTTTTAAGAGAACCCGAAGGCCTCTATAAAGAGAGTAAGAGAGAAGTAGATAGCGTAATATCTATCTAGTCGTACGGCTATATCTATACTAGTCGTTTTCGGCGTGATTAAGGCGATAAAGATAAGACTTAAAGTAGTCGTATTCGATCTTTAGTTAATAGAAGGCGGAGGCCGTTTCTCTAACTTTCGTAGAAGATTTAAGCCGCTACCCTATCTCTAAATCGAAGATACGTTTATAGAGCGAGTTTAACGTCGATTTAAGCTTCGTTTCTTACTTCTCGTAGGTCTTCTACTTAACTTTACTTCGATAGAAGCTTAGAGAAGTAGAGACTCTACTTAAAGAGTACTTCGTAGCTCTTTTCGCGAGCCGATCGACGTACTCGTTGCCTAGAACGTCCTCGTGGCCGGGGTATTATTCTAGAGAGACGGTATTTTCTCTAGCTCTTAGCGTTTTAGCTAATCTAATAGCCCGAATTTACTATACTTGCTCGGGCGTATTAGCGGGCTTACTTAGCCTAAGAATCGCGGCCTAGTTATTCGCGTAGATTCTTATATCTTTAGAGGCGTGCCCGGCTCTAACGGCGAGTTTTAGGGCTATTACTAGCCCCTCTATCTCGTCGTTATATACTAGATTCTCGAAACCGAGGTTCTTATAAATCTAGCGCGCTAGGTTCTCTTTAGATTAGCTAAAGTTAAAGGCTACTACCTCGACCCCTACGTTTCTATTCGTAGATAGAACGAAGGCGTTAGAATAGATAGCTATTTAATTAGAGGGTACTTTCTTAACTTCGAGCGCGTAGGTCTTAGTCTACTTCTCTTTATTTAAGGGGCTAACCGTAGTCGAATAGAATAGTTCGAGTAACTACGGCGAAAAGTAGAAGGGTTTAACTACTTCTAAAGACGCGGGTTACGTTTTTAAAAGAAGTTTAATCTTCTCTAACTACGTAGGTCTATTTAAAACCCGTCGATCTAGGTTAATCTTCTCTAGTTCAATTCGAATGAGATGAAATTCTTTGAGTAAATTCGTTCTAAGAGTATATTTTCGTAACTACTCGTTTAAATAAATATCCGCTAGTAGGATTTCACTCTCTATTTCTAGAAAAATTATAGAAGTAGTCTTAAAAACCCCTAGAATCTTTCGTAGAATAAGATTCTAAAGGACTCTAAATTAGCGGGTAAACTATCTCTAATTTTTCTAGTAGATTTCGAAGCCGTAGTCTGTAATCGTAGTAACGTAAGCTAGATATAGCTAGCGAACCGCGTAAAGAAAAAGCCTTCTCTCGATGTTAGCTAGTCTAGAGAGGCGATAGAAGGCCGAACGGGCCTAGCTAATTCTTTTAGACACGTGCGTCTTAAAGATAAACTCGTGGTCGAAGTAAATTTCTAGCCATTTAATCTATTCTTTAGATTCTATTACGTTTCCCGTAGAGAGCGTAATCGAAATAGAACGGGGTTTCGAGTCTTTCTTAAAAGAACGGGCGAAGTAAATAAGCTCCGTCTTTTTTAGATCGAATTCGATATGGTTTTTCTATCCCCGCGTATAGAGTTTACCCGCCTTCTTCTCTAGAATCGCCTTATTACGTTTTTAGCTATCGGAGCTAGCTATAAGCGTAATATCGTCGATATAAGAGAGAAACGAAGCTTTAGAGGCGGAAAATAACTCTTAAAGATAGATTAAAAAGAGAATAGACGAGACTAGGCTTTCTTACGAAATATTCGTCTCTATTAGACTAAACTCTTTCTTCTCTTCGTTAAACGCGAGGCTTAGTATTCGTATAGATATAAACGATTTTACCTACGCGAGTAGATTAATCGGCATGCCGATTCGAGCTATTATAGCTAGAAGTTATTCTTCGGCTACGTGATTAAAGGCGCTTTTAATATCGAGAAAAAGTACGAAGATCTTATATTTAAGACGGCGGTTCTTCTCTACTTTATTCGATAAAAGTATTACGGCATCGATCGCGGATTTCTTTAATCTTTCTCTAATTTAGATGTGATAAAGAAGGTCGGAGATCTTCGCTAGATAGTCTAGCCTTTTAATCGTAATTCGTTCTAGTACTTTTTCGAGGTAATTAAGAAGAGAAATAATACGATAGAACTTTAGATCCGCGGTATCGCTCTTTTTCTTACTTAGAATTACCCCGGTAGCCGTACGCCAGCCCGTAGAATGATATTCGTAGGCGAATAGCGTAGAAAAGACCTTAGTAAAGGCGCCGGGCTTCGCTCTAAACGTATAAGTAATAATCTCTTACGTAATAGCGTCTAGTCCCGGCGTTTTTTCTTTAATTTACGTAAAGCACGCATTCTCGATTTTTCTTAAACTAAGCTCCGGCTAGTCCTAGCGTTTAGAGACGTAGCTTTACTAGTTAAAAGAGGCGGTAGAAGAGGGCGGCGAAAAGAGTCTCTTTCTAAGGGCTAAATACTTTCTCTTAAAACTATCTTCTAGGCGTTTTCCCATATGCGTGTCGTGGCTAATCTCGAGGATTCTAGTATGCGTTCTAGACTTAGTATAAGCTATAGTTTTAAAGATAGTCTCGGGGGTTTCTTTTTCTAGAAAAGAATTCTAGTATTCGCGTTTAGCCCTCTTAATCGCTTTAAAGTAGGTATTTCGGCTATTTAAGTACCTCTACTTATTCTCTTTCGTACGTAGAGATTTAAAAGCGTCGGTCTCTCTTCGTAGTCGTCTTCGTTCTTCTAAAAGCTCGTCTAACTACTACGGTTTAGATCGAGCTTCTAGTTTTAATCGAGAAATAGAAAGATTCGCCGCGGTAGATATAGTCTAGTTAAGGCTTATCTCTAGGGCATCTAGCGCGGGTATTTAGCGGATCGAGCCTTCTATTAAGTCTTTAGAGATATCTTTCGATAAGAGGTTTAATTCTAAGCTTTTTAGAGCCTTAAATATTATCGTCTCTATTTATTATTTAAAGATTTTCTAAAACTTAGGCTAGTCGGTCTTTCCCGTATTAAATCTAGCGGTAGTAGCTACCGTAGAAGGTCTCGTATAGCCGGCCGGTTCTAGACTAAATAGAATTATCTTATAATCGAAGCCGAAGTTCGTAATCGTTTACTAGTCGATAATTCTATTAGCTAAGGCCGGCGTAGTAAGTATAAGGTCGATAATCGTCTCTCTTTCTAGATAGGGGCGGTAAAAGATATTCTCGTTCTCTTCGTTTAAGAGAGATAGATCGTTTTCTTCTAACTATTTTACTAGCCGGTTGGCGCTAGATAAGGAGGAAGATTCTAGATTCTACTAGAAATAATAAATGTTAAAATCCCCGGCTACTATAGCCTACGTTCTAAGGGATTACTATTATAGAACGCGTTCTAGAGTAAGCCGGAAATCGTTGCCCGTTTAATCCTTCTAGTTATATAAGTTAAGTAGCTTAAACTTTAACTTTCGCTACTCTATACTTAGAACCATTAGATCGGAACTTTACTAGAATCCGGCCTCTAAATTCACCTTCGTTTCTCTAAGAAAGCGAAAGACGTAGGTTAGTATTCGAGGCCTTAGATCGAAGAAATAGACCGATAGAATTTAAACGAATAAGAGGTAATTAATTAATCGAAAGCCCGAGTTCTCGTAGAATAAAATATACGGTTCTTAATAAAGAACGAGGTCTATCTTTAACTCTACTACGATATCTAGAATAAATTTCGTTGTCGAAATGCTTCTATTTAAGTTAGCTTATAGAACTCGTAAAGAACTTATTTAAAATAAGTTTATTTAGAGTTCTTTAGAGTATTTCTCGGCCCTCTTAGCTTCTTCGTCTTAACGAAAACGCCGTAAACGTAGAGACGTTTAGAGATAGTCTTTCGAGTCTTCTCTTCGGTCTCGAACGCGAGAACTAGCGAGTTCGTAGACTACTTCGCTCTTCTAGCCTCTAGCGTAAGCTAGTAGAGGGTATCGATAATCTTTAGACCGTTATTATAGACCTCGATTTCTATTCGAATAGCCTCGCTAAAGTTCTCGCGGGAGAGGGTCGAAAGGTCTCGCGTAGACACGCCGTATACGGCTATCTTATACTACGTGCGGTTTTTCGTAATTAATCGAGTAGAGATAACTCGATTAATTATCGTCTTATTCTTTAAAAGAAATTCGGCGGAGAAGTTCTCGTATACGATAAGCACGATGTTCTTTTTCGGCGAGAGAGAGATCGTTACGATTATAGGTCTCGTTCTCTTAAGCTAGTTCGAAAACGCCTTATTAAAGACGTTTCGTAGTCTAAAGAACGAGAAGTTCGCGATTTTCGTAGCCGGCGTAAGAACGATCTACCGCGTAATTTTCTTAGACGTAGAGGCCTTCGACTTCTTCTTTAAAGAGAAAGTAATTTATAGCCCTTCTTTTAACGCGGCGGTAGTAGCTATCGAGGCATACGTAGATTAGCTAGATACTACGATCGACTACTACGTGGGCTTCGGGCGTTACGAAATTAGAGGAATAGCCCTTTACGAGGCCTAGTTCGAGAAGATAGCGATGGCGAACTTAGATAAGTTCTTTATTTTCTTCGCGAGGTCTACCGCGGTCTTTTCGAGGGCTCGAACTTACGTAGTAAGAACCGTACCGGTCTTATCTACGGTTTTACTCGTCTTAGTATACTATCGTACGATCTCGATTAGGTCTAGAATAGACCTCTATTTTTCCCCGAAGGGGGCGAGATCCGCGGCCTTAACTAGAAGGTCGAGTGCGTATTTTACGGTCTCTTTCGACGACCGTAAGTTTATTTCGAGTTACCGTACGTTCTTAATATTTAGGTCGATACGGGGTTCGAAGATAAATCGAGAGTTCGATATTTCTTTCTTCGCGGGGGGGGTTAGTATAACCCTTAGAAAGGGCCGTTTCTTACGTAGATTCTCTTGCGAAAAGAGATTTTCCGCGGGTTTAGAGGCCGAGAGGTCTGGCGTAGCTACTATCGAAAGGGGCGTAGGCGTAGTCGGGGGGTTCTCGGAGTTTTTTATGGCCGTATCTATGGCCTCGAAGTCTATATCCTACGTTAGAGAAGGTAGAGTAGGGCTCGAAGAGGGTGAATTCTACTTCGAAGAAGGCATTCTAGGTTCGAAAGAAGATTTTTAAGCTCTTTCTATAAGAAAAACGTGTAGAAATAATAGAAATAGACGAGGAATAGACTAGAAGTAAATTATTAGCTTTAGTTTCGTCTAAACTAAGTCGTAAATAAAAGAAACCTAGGCCGAGGCGAGGGCTTTTCTTAATTACTTACTTTCTAGAAGTAAACGAAGGGGCCGATAGGGCCGGCGCGGATGTCGAAGGTTTCGAAGAACTAAGTGGCGCCTTAGCGTTAAGCTCGAACCGTACGAAGCGTCTATGCACGCAAAACTCTTTAGTAAGGCCTAGAAAAGAGGCTTTTAGTAGACTTTAGAGTAGAATTCCCGGGCGTAGAAAAGAGCTATCGAAATATAACTTTAGAAACGGATTTCTTAGTACCGTACGGTTCTCTATGCGAAGTTTAGGGCGAATTTAAGTGGTTTTCGAGGGTGAAAAGGGCTGCGAAGCCCTAGCTAGTCTAGTACTATCTAAGGCACCTCTTTTTCCACGTACTACGTAATAGCGCGTACGTCTACGAAGCTAAGAATCGAGATTCTAGCTTAGAGAATCGAGGGCTTTCGAACGATATCGGTCTTAGCGTAATTCTCGAGGGTCGAATTCGAAGGTGTAATATATAAACGCTTTAGTTTCTATTCTAAAACTTTATTCTTAGCGTACTAGCGAAGTAGTTCTAAACTTAAATATATATAGTTTATCTCTCTAATACGTTTTATAAAAGATCTTACGAGTAGATTAAAAAAGACTAGTAGAGAGAAGTATAACTTCTCTAATAGTAGCTTATTTATAAAGAGTACTCGTTCGTTAGTTTTAAATTAAAGAAGATTTTACTCTCTTTAAAATAAAACGTTTACTCGAAGATTCTACTTACTAAAGATAGAGAGAATCTTAAAGTAGTAATCTTAGAGTATTATAGTATAGCGAACTTAGCGATAAAAAAGCTTTTTAGTCTAAAGAAAGATCTTTAGCGTCTCGTAATCTAAGAATATCTAGATTAGAATAAAAATATTAATATACTTAGAATATTATTCTTTAAAGACTCTAATAATAACGAGTAACTTTTTATTATAGATAGTATAGTTATATTTAATAGACGAGAGCTTCTTAGAGAAGTAGACTATTAAATATAATTTATCTTTATTATTCTTCTATATTATAACGTCTTCGAAGACGTAGTCTAAGAAGTCTATTTTAATATAGATAGTTCGCTTAAAGTTAAAGTATTATAGTACTAGATCGAAGCTTATAGTCTTTTTAAGAGTATCGAAGACGGCTTAATATTTAGAAGTCTAGATAAACTATTATTCTTTTTTAGTTAGATTAGTAAGAGATTTTATAATAAATAAGTACTCTTAAATAAATCTTTAATAGTAGTTATAAAGATCGAGAAATAACTATACTTTTTATAGTATTTTAGAGAATTTCTAGCTAATAATTATCTAGATCTTAGTAGAATTTATTCTAATACCGTCTCTAGTAATAATAAGATCTAGAAACTTAATCTTAATAACTTTAAACTTATACTTCTTCGAGTTAAATTATAGCTCTACTTTTTTTAGATAAGTAAGAACTTTCTTAACGTATTAATAATACTCTTTCTTAATCTTACTATAGATTAGAATATTATCTATATATACTACGTAGAACTAATCTAGATAGTTTATTAATATCTTATTAATATAGTATTAAAAGATAAAGAGTTTATTATAAAGTTTAAAGAGTATTACGTTATATTAATAAAAGCTCTAGCGAGTATAAAAGATAATAAGATTTTTAAAGTTAAAGTATATACGTATCTTATAGAAGACTTAACGTACGTTAATCTTAAAGAAGTATCTAGACTCTTATAGCTAAACTAGTATCTTATTAATTAAAGATAGTAAATAGTAGTTCTTCTTTATAACGACGTTTAGCTTTTAATAGTTTATATAGAAGCGTAATTCTTCTTCTAGTTTCTTTATTATAAGAATAGAAGATTTAAAGTTTACGTTATTAGACTTAATAAATCTCTTCTTATAATTCTTTTTAATATAGATTTAAATAGTCTTTATCTCTTCTAAAAATATACGAAAGAGTAGCGAGATATAAAGATCTAGTTTCTTCTTAAGCTCGATCTTATAGATAGTATTAAAGAGAATAATAATCTAGTTAGAAAGTACTTTCTAGAAGTTTAATAGAAACTCTTTTAACTAGACGAAAATAGAGCTTTTAGATTCTAGAAACGTCTTTAAGTTATTAGATAGAGCTTTCTAAATATAAAATAGCTCTAGCTAATTAGTAAGTTCTTCTAATAAGATTCTATAGATCTTAATACTCTTAATCTATAGATAGTTAGCGAATTTCTTATTATTTATCTATCTATACTAAGAGATATCGACTACTAGAATTTATAGTATTCTAGACTTCTTTTAAGTAGACTAAAGCTCTTTATCTATTTAGCGTAGTTTATTACGAACGCTCTAATTATAGTAGTTCTTTCTAAATAGACGTCTAAGAATTTATATAGACTAAATAGCCGAAAGTTTCTATTCTTTTATAGATAGTAGCGAAGCTAGAATTATAGAGGCTAAAGGTTTTTAAGAGTAAAAGTAGTACTCTTCTTTAAATAAAAGAAATTATAAATCTAGATTTAGCTAAACTTTATAAACTTTTATTTATTCTAGGTCTAGAATTATATTATATTTTTCTAGAATCTATATAACGAGAAGAGAAGCTAAGCTTTTCTAGTATTTCTAAATTTCTATAAAGAGATAAAGCTTCTAAATAATAGCGAAACTATAGCTATTATTAGCGAGAATAAAGAAAATAAGTTTAGCTAAAAAAAGAGAAGAATACTTTATCTTTTTAACTATCTAGTACGCGAAGTCTTAGCTTATAATAGTATAGAGAAGAGCTTTAATATCTACTAATATATTAACTACTAGCTATCTATTCTAAAAATAAAGAGTAATAGATACTAGAAAAGAAGTAGAAATAAAAGACTAAAGAGAGCTAAGATAAATATTTAAATAAAAAACTTTATATTAGCTCTCTAGCGCGTCTATATAAAGAGCTACTTATTTTCTAAGTTATTACTATCGATAAGAATCTTCTCTACGTAAAATAACTTAGAGAAGTTAAGCTTAGAAGGGCCTTCTATCTTTAATATATTAAGAAAGAAATTACTTTTATTAAAGTAATTACGTACTATATATTTTTTAGTTTTATACTTAAAGTAAAGTTTTTTCTTAAGAAAGTATTTCTTATTCTTATTTAACTTCTTTTTAATCTTAGCTTCGGCTCTTTTACTTAGCTTATTAGAGAAAGAGACGGTTATTAAGAATTCTAAGCTAGAACTAAAAGCGTTAGCGTAAACTAAGTTATAAGAGATAGTATTCTTACGTTAATTATTCTTCTACTTCTAGTTTTAACAAATATAGTTCTAGACTCTATAAGCGCTAGCTAGTTCTTTAATACTTCTATAAAGAGTACTTTTAATTAGCTATAGATCTAGCTAAAGAGTATTAGTAAGACGTATTTATAAATTATTAAACTAGCTTATAATAAAGATCTCTATCTTAGTAATAGTCTTAGTAAATTAGATATAGAAATTCTTAAATATCTTATTAGAGAATATTTTAAGTTTAAAGTAACTCTCTAGCGTCTTCTTCTTTAAAAAGAGATCTATAAAGATCTAGATTAAGTAGTATAAAATAAACTTAGTAGTAAGATAAGCTAAAAGACTATTTAACTTTATATAAGATAGTATATACTAATTAGTCTCTTCGTCGATACGTTCGAAGATATACGCGATCTTATCTTATTTAAAATAATAGTAATAGGTCTTAATACGAAGCTTACTAAGAATATTAATTTTTTAGACTTAAAAGTTCTATTTCTTATTATTACTAAAGCGCGAAGGGTCTAGAAACTTAGTTTTACTTTTAACGAACTAAAAGAAATTATATAAAGATAGTAGTTTATTTCTTTAAAGTACTTAAATAACGTTAGTCTATAGTTAAGTAATTTTCTTTTTCTACTATTAAGTTTCTTTCTTTAGCTATCGCGTTCTAGTTTAAGTAATAAGCTTCTTAGCGTTCTTATTCTACGTTTATTTTCTATATTCTTAAAGTTTAACGGTACGTTTCTAGTTAATCTAATTATAGTAATAAATAGTATAGTAGATAGCTATAATTAGAAGATCTAAAGTATCGATAAAGACGATCTAGTTAGCGTTAAGCTATTAATTTCTAGAGTTAAAAAGAAGATATAGATAGTAGAGATTATTTATAATAAAAGTAAGAGATTAGTTCTAGTTTACTTAACTAGAATTAATATTATTTTCGATAAGAAGCTACTAGATTTTTATAAAGAGCTTAAGATTAAGAAAAGATTAATTTAAGAAGAATTTTTTAATATTCTAATCTTCTTCTTTCTACTTCTTCTTAGAGTAGTAGAAAATTAAGTTACGATAAGATCTAGCTATAATAAACTTATTAAGTTAGAGTAAAAATAAAGATCTATTCTTTTTCTAATAACGTTAGAGTAAAAACTCTAAACTTATCTTTTCTAGATAACGCTCTAAATTTTACTATAAGTAAAAGTAAAGAGAATTAGTAAAGAGATACTTTCTTTTTAATATAAAGTAGAATAAACTTTTATTTATAACTAAGAGAAAGACTTAAGTTAAGAAAGCTTAAAAAAGTATTATAATCTATAAAGAATAAAGTTTAATTTAGATATAAATTAACGAAGTTTCTAAGCTAAAGAAGAAGAAGAGAAAGAAAAGATTAATAGACTTATATAGTTATAACTAGCTAATTAAGAAATAAAAAAAAAATAGTTAATTTAACTTTTAACGCTTAGTTTTTATTCGAAAGGCTTATAGTCTATTCTTAGTTCTATACTAGTATAGAGGCGTAATAGTCTTTAGTACTTTATAATAAATATTTATTAGAGCGATTACTTCTTATAATAATTATCTAAATATAACGATCGAAATTCTTACTCTATTAGTTTTTCTTAGAAAAATAATAATAATCTCGCTATATCGTAATCGTTACGGTTATACCCGCTAAATCGCTATATCTAGAGTGGATTTTTAACTAGAAAAGAAGAGTAGAAGAGGGGGGTTAACCTAAATCTAAGCTAGATTAGAAACCCTCTAGACCTACCCGGCGAGAATTCGGCTAAGTCACGGGATTAGGTATAGCGATTATCTGGTTAATACGATTAGGAGGTGGTGACGCCGCTGATCGCACTAACCAGGTTTCACTATATCGATGTTCCCAAAAAAACGCCTTCCCGTCTAAATGTTCCAGTCTAAATGCCCCATTCTATAGTCTCCCACCATCTCTTCATCGTTCGCACGTTAGAATTGCCACTGCTCCATCCAGTTCTCGAACAGCTTCCCATCGACGGCCTTCAGTTCCCGCAGGCACGGGCTCATCGACTGCGTGTGCGTCGTCGCCATCGGCGGCAGCGCGCCGCCCTCCATCTTCAGGCCGTCGTAAAAGTCGATCAGCTTGACGCCGGGCTTCCTGGCCACCTGGTCCGCGTCCGTCAGCGGCACGCGCCTCAGCTCGTCCAGCCACTCGTCGAAGCCGACCGCCTCGACCGCCCTGCCGCGGGCGCCGTACCACTCGCGGATGACGGGCACCAGATCCTCCCAGCGCGCGGCGCGCGGGTTCTGCACGTGGAAGACGTCGAGCCTGTCCTCGCCCTTGACGACGCGCTCGTGCTCGCGCACCCTGGCCAGCGACACCTCGACGACGGTGCGGCCGGCGGCGTCCATGGGCACCCAGTCGACGAGGTCCGAGTTGCCGAGGTGGGCGGGCACCTTGCCCATGCTGACGCTGGTGCGGACCAGGCTGGGCAGCCACTCGTGGCGGTTCCACACGCCGCCGCGGCGGCCGCGGGGCCCGCCCAGCTGCCCGCAGCGCACGATGCTGGCCGGCACGCCCGCGCGGCGCGCCGCCTCGGCGAGGATGCGGCCCGCCACGTGCTTCGACTCGCCGTACCCCTGCGGCAGCGGCGTCGCGTCGTCGGCGAAGAAGGCCTCGGGCACCGGGCCCGCGCGCCCCGGGTGCTGCAGCCGCGGGTGGTTGCCGACCGACGCCACCGACGAGATGAAGGCGACGTGGGCGCGGTGCGCCGACGCGAGCGAGAAGTCGACGACGCGGCGCACGCCCGACACGTGCGTCGGCTCGTACGAGGCGAGGGCGTGGTTGAAGTCGACGGCCCAGGCGTTGTGGATGAAGAGCGTGGCGGCGGCCGCCATGGCGTCGTAGTCGGCGCGGGACAGTGCGAAGAGCGGCTGGCTGAAGTCGGTCTTGAGGAAGGTGACGCCGTCGAAGTCGGCGGGCTCGCCGCGCTCGCCGAAGGACTGGGCCTGGCGGGCGGCGGCGGTGGCGGGGTCGGAGCGGTTGAGGCAGTAGACGCGCTCGACGTCGGGCGAGGCCATGAGCTCCTGCAGGATGAAGTTGCCCAACGCGCCCGTCGAGCCCGTCAGCACGACGGTGTGGCGGGCGGGCATGGGCGGCAGGTGGGCGGCCGACGACGTGTTGGGCAGCGTCTCGGTGTACTTGGCCACCATGTCGGCCATGGCCGTCTCGCGGGCCAGCTCGGGCAGCTTCTGGCCGTCGTCGGTGGCCGACAGCTTGGCGACGAGGGCGTGGGCCAGCTTGCTCACGGTGGGGTGGGCGTAGATGTCGCGCGGCACGACGGCGGCGTCGCGGCTGCCGACGCCGTGGTCAGAGGCCTTGACGGCCGACGAGAGGGCGCTGGCCAGGGCCATGGCCTGCAGCGAGTCGGCGCCCAGGTCGAAGATGTCGGCATCGTCGGTGGCGTGCGGGTTGTTGGCGAAGTTGGTGATGACGAGCCGGAAGGCGGTGCGCAGGAACTGCTTGGTGGCGTCGACGTCGGCGTCGCGGTCGAAGGCGCCCAGCTGCTCGGTGAAGGCGTGGCCCTCGTTGAGGTACAGGGCGTCGATCTCGGCGTCATACGTGGCCACGGTCGCGCGGCGCTGGATGGAGCCCTTGGCGGCGCGCAGGAAGGGCTTGTCGCGCTTGGTGAAGGCGATCTTGTTCTTCCACACCTGGGCGTGGGCGGGGGCGTCGCGGTTGGCCGTCTCCACCGCCGGCCACACTTCGTCCAGCAGCTGCGCCAGGTCCTGCTTTCCCGCCGCATCAACCCTCTCCCAGTCCGGCTCGATCAGCAGCGCGGGCTGGAACCGGCTCTGGCCCACGACGAGCGCGCCGCGCACCAGGACGTGGTTCTCGGCCGTCTTCTCGAAGCTGACGGGGTTGAACTTCTCGCCGTTGCTCAGCACCAGCACGTCGTCGCGGCGGCCCTTGTAGCGCCACAGGCCGGCCTTGGTCGGGTGCGCCTCGAACAGGTCCTTGGTGCGCCACTCGGCAATGTCGGGGAAGGTGTAGAAGACGCCCAGGTAGCGGGCGTCGGCCAGCGGCTTGACGACGCACTCGCACAGGCCCTCGCCCTCGCCCGCGTCCTCCATGACCACGCCCGAGTAGGGCGACCACTCGAAGTACTGCCAGTCGCTGGGGTCGCGGTTGACCAGGCTCTGCAGGAAGCACGCCTCGGTCGACCCGATCATCGACGTCAGCCGCGTCACCTGCGTGATGCGGTCGCCCGCCTCCTTGGCCAGCGGCGCTCCTGCGAAGAAGACGTACTCCATGGTTGCCAGCGCCTCCAGCCCGTGCGGCGTCTCCGAGATGTCCTCGAGCACCGACGGCGCGAACAGGCCCGACCACGGCTTCTTCAGCCGCAGCATGTCCATGGCCATCTCCGCCGTCGGCATGCGTCCCGGCGGCGGCAGGATCAGCGGCCCGCAGTAGATGGACTTGAGGATGGTGATGATGCCCATGGTGTGGAAGAAGGGCAGCATCGTGAACAGCGGCTTGTTGGTCGTCATGTACGTCGCCAGCGTGTTGAGCCGGCCGCGCGGCGCGTCCATGAAGCGCTGGTGGTCGAGCGTCGCTAGCCAGCCGTTGGTGATGTAGATGGGCTTGGGCAGCCCGGTACTGCCCGACGTGTGCAGCACCAGCACCGCCTCGGATTGCGAGTACGGCCGCTTGTCCACCGCGACGTTGCGGTAAGGCCCCCTGGCGCCCTCGAGAATCATCTCGTCGAAGCTCGGGATCTGGTGCCCCGACAGCTCCGGGTGCTCGCGGAACGCCTTGAGGTGCTTGTCCACGCCGTCCGTGTACAGGTAGTGCCTGCACTCGGTGCGCTGGATCAGGTTGATTTGTCCGTCGTCCGAGTTGCGCAGCGACGGGAGAAGCGCCTGCGCCCAGCCGTCAGTGATTGCTGACGCGTCGCCATGGGGAGCCACCTACCTTGCGGTTGGCCTTGATCATGGCCAGGATGACCACCGTATATCTCACGTCGTTGATGCTGCCACCCCGTTAGATTCCGATCCTCTCATACATCGGAACTGGACCCTACCCAAGATATGCCACGGTCTCCCTTGCGGTCCCTGCGCCAATGGTCTTCTCAATCCATCTTGCCATTCCGTCGACGGCCTGGGCAAGCTCGTGGAAAGTGATGTCCCGCCATTGGCCGTCAATCTCATTTGTTTGAGGGACGGAGACCCAGGTGCGGAATGGTGAGGAAGCCGCCAGCTCGTCAACACGGCGGGTGATGAGTCTGTCGGCGAAGGGAGAAAGGCCTCCAGAGTAGCTTTCCGAGATGGAACCCATGGTTGAAGAGTTAGATGGAATGGACTGGCTTGAGGTGGCTTGAGAACGATGGAAGACCGGGCGTTTGCTGTAGTTGTTGATGAGGGTTGAGCTTCGCAGACATCCTGTTCTTTTATACAAAGTCGCGCCGGACAGCGCTCTGGCTGGTTGTATGCTCCTCAGCCCGTGTTTTCTCCGTGCGTGTAGTGAAAGCTGCAAGCACCATCAGTTCTCCCGGTTGAGACATTTTCGAGAATCCGCAGTGCTGGAACAATGGAGTACGGCTTCGGCGTTCGTGCTCGGGCAGGTAAAGGGGGAAGCATACAATCGCACGCGTTGTTTCACGGAAGCTACCCATGGCCTGCAGCAGGTACCCGCCGGGGTCGTTGCGGTTCGGAATGAGCTCGGGGATAGGTGGCTGATCGGGAGCGGGTAGGGGATCTCTGTGGTGTTGTTCTCGCAGGCCCTGGCTGGTGATCGAACTTCGCTTGGGTCCCCTTTTTCGCCAAAGAATTGGCCTTATCTTTCCATATCGCTTGACAACCAAGCTCTGAGATCCAGGAGTGGAGATTGTCTTGGGCACGGTCGAAGGGCTGGCGTCGAACTGTGGACAGCCATCCCTGAGCGCCCCGACACGTCATCCAGAGCGTCCTAGGCAAATCACGACGGCCCTGATTTGCTCGAAAGGAGTCGAGCCAAGCCTCCCAAGCCCGTGAATTGAGCTTGATTGCTCGGGTTCCGTGCATCCCGACGTGAGGCGCAAGGGTCGGCCCGCACCCGATCGAGGGGCCATGACGAAAAAAGACGCATGGCTGTGTAGACGCTGTTTCACTCACTCCGGCCGGCCCACAGTTCAGGTAGATCGAGGTGGATGGAGTGCCTTGCATCGGCGTCCTGGATGGGCCAACGGAACAGTGGAGTAGCCTCGGTAGTCGGACTTCTCTCGCACGGGAGCGGGGCATATGAATACCAACGGCTCCGCCCTGTGGAGGGGAATCATGCAACTGTCTTCTCATTGATGATGGGAGCCCATTGCTCATGCCTGCTGAATCCCGCCGAAGCTGATAACAAAAGCGGAGGGTGAAGTGATAGCAACGGCCACTGCATGTCCCGGTCAGACGAACATGGCTCTAGACTCTTGCCATGTTTCGTTGCATGGTGCCATTCTTTCAAATTTCGCGTAGACGGAATGCAGGTCCAAACAACCACGTTCCAATCACAGCCCATACGGGAATGTGGGCTGTCCGATGCTTACATGCATCCCGTCGCCGGGCAAGTGCGGCGCGCTGCAGTTCTGATTGGTTGGATCGAAGGACCGTCTTATGACGTCGACTCACTCCATGTCGCCTTCTCCCAACCCTACAGATCATCATGAGCAGGATTCAGACGCCGCTATCGGAGGAAGCCCAAGAAAGACCGCAACAGTGACTGCCGCAGAGAGCGAGCATGAGCATTCGTCCGGTCAAAGGCCCGCCGGTGTAGTATCTCCAGAAAATTACTTCAGTTCCCTGTGCGATGTGTTTCCCGAATCGAGCGTGAACCTTGACCAACACATGCTCCTGAGTCAAGGCATATCGAATGCGCTACTTATTCAGGCGCAGAAGGATTCCCATCGTGATTTCGTAAGGCTTAGCGAAGGCTCGGCTCGCAACTCCCGTCGTAGATCGTATGAAAGCCATGTGGTCCTACCACAATCTTTGCCTCATTTTGCTTCTTTCTATCATTGGTGGTGCAATCCAATGCACCAAATTCTCTGATTTTTAGGCCAGAATATGGGACTGACAAAGGCCTCAGGGCGATCAAGGTCAGCCAAAGAGTGCAGCACAAGTCTGTTGCTGTGAATAGAGGCGTCGAACTGGGATCTGGAAACTCTGCTCCAAAAATGACGATGTTGCGTTTCTACGCCTTGCCTTTTCTTGACTGCAGGGCTGTATTCAACTCTTGTCTCTCTCGAATCGAGCACGTAGCCGAGGCCCCTAATGAGATCTAGACCATTGCTTTCTATCGTCTCAAATAAGTAAAATTCCTCATACCAGCCCCTTTTAAATGATCTCGTTTTAACATTTTCTTTTTATTTTTAGCTCACTCGGGAGCAAGTCCCAGACGACGGTGTGCTGGATGGACTGGCTGGAGCAGGACCATTGACACGGACGCGTGAGCGCTTTTTCGTCCAAACGCCGCAGACCGACATCCCAAAGTCCTTGCCAGACCTGCCACTGCGAAGGGGCGCGCGCAACCGCCCAGATTCGTAAACACCGCAACGATCCGGATCCAAACGTCGTATACGGGCCGCGAGTGCTGCTCGACACTGCTCGGATCCATAAAGAACAGATCGAGGTCCAGCACATTGCCAAACCTCCATCGTTGCCATTACCCCACCAGCGGCCAGTCCGGGATGTTCCGGACACTTTGCTCCCGCTTGAAAGCGTTCCGGTGACCCGCCCGCACCAAAAACACGTCGGAAGGCTCCTCTGTGGCCGTCGACGTAGCGGTCGGAAGTCTCATCCCGTCCACACCTACACCCTCATCGACATGGGACTCCCGACGCGGTTATATATCGTGAGGCGCGGAACACAGGCAGTCTTCTGGCTCGAGGGGGCGTGCGATGCCTTTGACGTTTCTGCGGTCGCTAACGCCCGGGACCATTTGAACCCATCGATCAAGGAACGAGTTGGTGTGGGCGAGGCTGCGACTGGCACTCGCGCGTACGGTGGTGTCGGGGTTGGCGGCGTGTCGGAGCTGGAGGTCTTGAGTGGCGCGCCTGTGGCTGCCATTAAAGCGATGTCCGAGGCAAATGAGAGGAGCCGGGCGTCCATAATTAGCTCAGTATGTTCGGGACGGAAATTCAAGTTAAGGAGACATTGTTCGC
Source organism: Diplodia intermedia (assembly GCA_021495925.1). Classification (NCBI taxonomy): domain Eukaryota; kingdom Fungi; phylum Ascomycota; class Dothideomycetes; order Botryosphaeriales; family Botryosphaeriaceae; genus Diplodia; species Diplodia intermedia. The sequence continues at coordinate 106,845 of JAKEKT010000097.1, read as the reverse complement.
AGGGACGATAGCTGGAGAGCAAGATGACTTCGGGATCATCTGCATCTTTCGGGATGGATGGTGGAAGTTTTGGCTGTCGCGTTGAAGTTCTCGCGCAATTTGTGTGGTTGTTGTTACGTCATACATAGTGCCTGCAATGCTACCGCTGAAGACATGGACTACTGAAAAGGGTTAACAGCATTTCATACAAATAATCGATTGGACAGACTTCCTCCGTATGACCCTTTCACGCGCCAACCAGCCCAGCCTCGGCGAAATTTGAGATGGATTGCCGAAGTTCTGCGTCTGCCTAGGTACTTGACGTTCGCGGGTCATGGCAGCTTCGTGTCGGCATTTGCGGATTTAGAACAACACCCTTCGCCCAAGGCCTGAAGCGTTACATCAACGTCTTACAATGAATGGCGTGCTGCTTGGCAATGCACTTTCTCTGATCCCTTTTTCTTTTCTCTGCAGTCCCCTTACGGAGTCGTTTAGATGAATTAATGGCTTGTCTCAAACAAGCTTTACTTCTGACGAATGGAATGCGGGCAATCCATGTCAAGCCGCCGATTGGTCAGCTTTCTCACACGCCGCTTGTACCAGAGGGACGCTTTTACCAGATTATTCTGGCCGAGGGACGGCTGGACCTTTGAAATAGAGTAATCTTGCCGTATCAGACGACTCTTGGCTTGTCTTGGCCACACTGTCTATGCAGGTTGCTTGTCGTGTAGACTGGCTGCGACGATTCCAGATGGTCCTTTCTGAAGGGCTGCCAAGACCGTAAGCAACAAATGAAGGAGTCCCTGATCCAGGCTCAGACACAGTATGCGAGTATAATCACATTCCATCAGTGCGTAACAGGGTCGGCATCATGCACTCGCATAGGAAAGAGGGTCAACCGGAAAAGACTTGGCTTGCGCGCTTCGCCTGCATCATGGAAGTTCTGTTGAGATTGAAAGTGCTATCGTGAAGCGTTATTGTAGTATTTTTGCCCGTCATACGGTGCTTTTGCTATCTAAATGAGAGATTTTCAGGAATATGGAGGAGGTAAAAGAAACCCAGCAGAGCCAAGACCGGTGAAGACCAAGTGGGCCGTTAGACAAGGTCTCTACTTGGCTAGCCCAGAACCACCCCCCTCTGCATATGCCGAAGATCGAGGTATTGTTCTCATAAAATATATAATTATACACGTGTTCAAGCGTTAAGGAAAGTTCATTTCGTTGAAAAAGCACCTCTAACCTCTACTCCCTTTTGTTTCCTTGGGTGTGCAGAACGAGAGGAGTATCGGAAGTGCTTTGCATGTGGTATGCGCGTTCAGAGACAACGGAAAGGCTTGGTGACGAAAGACTGGTTGGCTATTCGACGGCCGCCACCAACATGTACCCTGGGAATGCACTGCATCCTCGGTTCATGTGTTTTCCGAGTTCCTATCGCGACTCATGAAAAAGAGAGATAGGAGAATTTCTGGCCTGTGTTTGCCCAAGCTCCTGGACTAAGCGAAGGCACCGACGATGGACATACCGGCAGCTGTAGAAAACCAGATTAGCATGCTGGTTTCCGAATGAGGGAGAATGAGACTTACCGCCCATAAGAACGAAAACGAACGCCCAGGTCTTGTCCTTCTTGCTCATCAAGGCCTGCGCCTCCTCGGACAGGAAGTCCTCCGCCAGCAAGTCCACCAATGCCGCGTAGATTAGCAGGCCGGAACTGATCGCGTTGAACGCGCCCACCATGATCAGACCAAACGCGCTGTTGATGTCGAACGAGTTGCGCGCCAGCAAGCCGATGGCCTGACCGAACGGCGCCGTCGTGCCGAACGCGACAACGAGCAACCAGGGCTTGTACGAGCCCTTGGGATACGGCACAGCGGCGATACGGCTACCCAGACCCAGACCTTCGAACGTCTGGTGGAACATGATGGCGATGAGCAGGATGATGAAGCCGTCGACGGTGGCGGATACAGTGATGCCGACGAAGACCGAGTGGAACAGGATACCACCCTCGAGGATGGTGATGTTGAGAGACATGCGCTTCAGCACCATCGGGTCGACGGCGCCCTCGCCGCCCTCCTCGAGGTCGTGGTCTTCGGCGTCGAAGAAGGAGACTTCCTGGTCTGTCGCCGAGGCTTGCTTGTTCTCGTAGCTCGGCAGCGTCGAGGCCATGCGGCGGTCGATGATGTCGAGCATCTCGTCGCGCTGGCGGACGTACTGCGAGTAGAAGGCAACGAACCAGGAGGGCATCTCCGAGGGCTGTTGGTTACCCATGGCGAGCTCATCCCTAGCTTGGGCGTCAGCATCCTTGCGAAGGAGGGAGGGTGTGAAAGGAGCAGGAAGTATAGGCTTACTCTCTCTCGCGGACGTAGGCCTGCTTGGCCTCGTCCCAGGCGTATGACTTGTCCAAACTTTCCTCGGAATCCGTCCGGCTGATCGGCTCCAGCGGCTCACGGAGCGGACGTGCTGGCTGGGCAGAGGTGAGGCCCTTCTTGGTCTGGGCGGGGGCGTGGACGTGAGCCGGGGCGTTGATGCCCGCCCCAGTGGGGCCGCCGTGGCTGTGCCCGCCCATCTTCGAGTTGAGCCACATCTCAAGCACGAACAGGCAGAACAGGGAGCCCATCATGATCACACCAGGCAGAGCAGGGTAGTCGTCGGTGAAGAGCGGCGGGAGGCATGGGTCATTAAGCGATGCGAAGGCAGTAGGGAGCAACTGAATGGTCACGAGTATTTGATTAGCTTTCTTTATCTCACCAACACCAACCAAATCACAGTCACGTCAAAGGTTCAAGATCAAAACCTCAACAGTGCGGAGGCAGAGTACACGTACGTGAACGAAGGCGGTGGCAATCAGGACGCCAGTACCGAAGTGTTTGCAGAAGAAGAAGGCCTTGGGAGGGATCTTCAGCTTGGGGAACTTCTTTGCCACAACTGGAAATCCGGCTCCTGTCTGTGCGTTAGATGTGGCTCGAGCGGGGTTTCAGCATCGCGGGTGTAATGCATACCGCTAATACTAGCAAAGACGACAAGGACTGGGAGACGTTAGCAAACCCCCCCTTGTTGGCGGCACTGGTGGGTACTCACAAAGAGCGACGACATGAATGCCAAGGTCGTATTCTCCGCCAGAACCGGGCTCGCTGCCGCACTGCGGACGCTGCTCGGTGTCTGACATGGTGAAAGAATGGTATTAGGGCTCCAGGCCGCGGTGGTAAAGGGTAAGGGGGAAAAGATCAAAAGAGCAGCACCAGCTGCTGGTCGTACAACGAGAAGGGAGAGAAGGGAAAGGGTCAAGGGGACAGACTCAAGCTGTCATTAGCCGAAAGGAAGGTATAAAAAGGGTGGAAAGAAGGGAGGGTGCAGGTCAACTCAGCCGGGAGGAGTGCATCCGATGGAAGCTTTTGATCCGAGCGAGTGATGCGTTTCCTTATGAAGCGCGCCAGCACCTTGACGCAAGCTGATATTTGCAAACGACTATCGGTTATGGTGTTGATTACTAAGGATGCTCGTGACAGAGGGCGTGTGTGGAGTGCAGCAGGTGGGCGTAGGGGCCACGGCGCGGACTGCGGCCGCGTCAATCGGCGTGTAGGAATAGGCGGGCCTAGCAGGCGTTGAAGCTTCTTTTTCCGGGGCGGGGTCGACGGTTTTCGACATGCAACGCAGCAGACAGGGCCGATCGGTATCGACTAGGCTCTGTTGGTGTGCGGGCCTAGCACATCTTGAGACGCGGCTATGCAGATCCTGGGCCCTTCTTGGCTGTTACCGTTCCAACAACAGCATCTGCATGGAAGCATGGCAGCGGGCGCTCGGAGACACTAGCGCGAGCGGAGAAGACGCGTCCCGAGTCGATGCTTGGAGCTTGGCGGGGTGGCCTGAGGCTTGACCGCCCTCCCAACCACTCACGAAGCACCCTTTGGCGGCTCGTAGCCTCTTGCCAAGAGCTTCCCTGGCCGGTAGCGCGGCTGGCAATGCAAGTGTGCAAAGTGTGAGTGGCGCGGGGCCCCGTGCGGCGAAAGCGATCGCCCGGATGTGAGACGGCGCCAAGGCGTCCCCAGGTTCTCTGCAACATCTGTGGGTCGTGATGAACAACACCAATCCCCGCCGGCCCGGTCTTATGTGAGCTTGTCGTGTTGCAAGACTTTTAGTTCGGAGAAGATGCACGGAAGGTGCACGCTCCTCGACGCGCAAGTTGTCGCACTGAGAGGTTGATTGCTGCATGTCGTGCTGCCGAGACCCGCTCATCTGCCCACAAGCCCGAGGCGAAGCTTCGCAGCGCCCATCACAAGGCGCAATTGGACCCGGCCAAAGTCAGCCTCGCGGCTACGACTGCTGTGTGCGTCGCATGAGCATCACGGAGAAGCGGCGCCAAGCTGTCGTCAAACGTCCTCGTTGCATCTTGAATGTGTCTACATCTTGATAACGTACTTGCCGGTAACCTGAACCGACCAAACTGTCAGCTGGAGCCGAGGGGAGAGATCTCAGGGACAGGCCGTCACCCACCTGTCCGGATGCGCTCTTCTTGGCCATCTCGGTTAAGTCCTCCAGCCTGGCCGTCTGCACGACAGGCGTGACCTGTTGCCGGTCCACAAATTCCAAGGCCTCGAGCACGTCGCCGCGCGTTCCCACTGCGGATCCGATGATGCGATAGCCATGATCAATAAAGCTCAGCGGATGGAGGTTCATGGTCTGCGAGGGGGGAGGGATGCCAATGCAAACCATGGTGCCGAACGGCGCCAGCATGCCGAGCGAGGATTGATATGCAGCACCGCTTCCTGCCGTCACAAGAACCGCTGATGCTCCACGACCCTCCGTTGCCTCCTTCACGGCCGCTGCCACGTCCGACACCTTCGTCACATCGACGTACGCCTCCGCGCCCAGGCTCGAGCAATACTCCCTTTTTTGCCCGCCGGCATCCACTGCAACGACACGGAACCCCATGGCTTTCGCATACTGAATCCCAAGCGCACCGACACCTCCACCGGCCCCGGGGATAGCGACGAAACCGCCGGGAATGGCACCACAGATCTTGAGGGCCTTGTAGATGGTTAGGCCGCCGCACAAGATAGGGGCTACCTGCTCGTCTGAGAGCTTTTCAGGCAGTCTCATGAGGTAGCGGGCCGGCACGACCGTGTACTCTGCGAAGGTGCCGTCGACCTTCCGTCCGGACTGGACGGCGGCGTAGCAGCGCGTCTCTCCGCTCTCATGCAAGCACATGGCGCATTCGCCGCACACATCGCGCAGCCAAGCGACGCCCACGCGCTGCCCCAGACGGACTTGGGCCTCGGACAGAGACGAGCCGAGCTTGACGACGCGGCCGATGCCCTCGTGGCCCAATATGGGTCGCACAGGGCCCAGTTCGCCAGAGGCTAGGGCGAAGTCGGTGCCGCACACGCCGGAGGCAGTCAGGCGGACGAGGACGTCGTTGGGGCCGGGAGCCGGGAGCGGCAGGTCCTGGACCTCGAAATGAGGCTCGTGGCCCTGCTTCTGTGGGCAGACAAAAATGGTTAGTGGGATGCCGGAGCTGTGCTCTCCTGGCGGTCACGAATGGCATACCACGACGACCGCAGCGCGGTGAGTAGCGGGGAGTCCGTCTTGACTGGCAGTCATGTTGCAGTCGAGGTGGAATTAGAAGTTGTTTACCGTCGGAGCACGGGATGCTTTGGGATGGTGGCGTCGCTGCGCCCGTGGTTGGAAACGAAACTGGAACAGGGGACAATGCGGGGAGTTGGATCACGAAAAGAGCAGGCTGCTTGAGGTGGTTGAGGTCTGAGGTCATGCACAGGATTCGGTAATTGTGAATAGCCGCGTGCACCCGAGGTTTGACGGTGCCTGAGAGGAGCGATTGAGCGGGGGCGGAGGCCTGGCCGAGGGCGAGGAATCGCTCCGGCAAGCGAGAGGTTGCCGGACGCGTGAGCCGGTGGCACAGCAAACGGCGGTAGGTGGCGCCGCGTCAGGACAGGAGCGCGCAAGAGAGGAGAAAGAGCAGCGTTTCTGCCGACCGTGCGGCGCTTAGGGCTATCTAGGTCCGCAACCCTCATCCGGCCCGACCACGGCTGCCACGGCCGCCTTGGCGCCTGCCTTGTTGCCTGATTGCTTTGCCCATGGCCGCTGCTTCCCCACAAACACATCACGTCGCCTTCCACTTGCTTGCAACACGTCTCAACCCTTTCTCTCCCTCAATCGCCACACCGCAGTCTTCTTCCCTTCCCCGTTTTTGTATTTTTTGATCAGCACAGCAAAACCCTCGCCCCGGCTCTATCGCAGTTCCATCACCGCCGGCGCCGCCGAGCAAGCGGCCCTTGGAAGCACCTCTTTGATCGCGCGAGGTGGTGCTGCACTCATCACCCATGCTCGATTCTCTGTGGAGGCTTCCTCGCTGCGTGCATGATACACAGCTTCTCCTTACTGCTCCTCAAATGCCCCTACCTTTACACCATCAGTGCTGCCGTGCTCCGAATCTCTCGCTGCAGGCCGGGCTAGCATGCATTCCTAACCCGCAACAAGCCGCAGCCCATCTCGTCTCGGTATAGTCACGGCTGTCTGCAGGATTAGTCTGCTATTGCCAGCCTCTCTGCCACCGTTATGACGAAACAAGCGGTCGGTGAACTCTGGCTGCTTTCACTTTCACCGGGCTTCAGTTCGCTTGCCTCCACCGGAGCCATGTGGTGGGCGGCGCGCAAATTACGATGAGGTCTCTGTGAAGCCATCTCTCAGCGACCGCCGACCCGGATTTCCTATCCTGCACCCCCGTCTACTTCGGTCGGTAAGGTACTCCCTGGGATAGATTTGTGCTCACGGGCGGCCGCATACCCAATAACTTGGACATTGATGGTTGAAAAGACAGAGGTTGCACACCTCAATGGTCTGCGGAGGCATGCTCTCTCCCTAGTGTCACGCGATCGCAGTTTGGTCGTTGGGACATGGTCTGTAAGCTCAAGGACCCAGAACAGCAGACCGCTACTTGGCGACTTTTCGACAGCTCTTCACGATCGACACGAGCATCCGTACGGTCAACTCGGAACGTCATGGATGCATGTAGGTTTGCATTACGGGACCACGCAATTCTCTTTGCCGCTGTCAGCGCGCGTCCTTGCATCCAGACACACGGGTCTTCCCACTGTCAGCAGCAGCCTGCCTCTGGCTGACGGAATGTGTGATCAAGGCTCAACCATGTCCGACTATTTGCTTCCCGCCGGTCGCCTGCTACAGTCCACTCCCTGCCACCCATTCAGCTGCGACCAGCATCCTTGGCCTGGCCGTTTGTGACAAAATGCCGCCATGCGACGGGTACGCCCTTTTCCTCCCGCTCCCGCCTGGGCTGCTGATTGGCCAGCGTTGCTTTTTTGGTACTACGTTGCAACGGAACGAACCCAAATTCTTTCGGAACATTACCAAGCACCACTTGCCAAGGCCCTTCTCTCCCGCCGTCTCTCAGTGCTGTCAGCACCAAAGCAACTGTCAGATCTACTCGAGCTCAAGGCTTTCCTGCTTAATGTCACGCACAACGCCTAATTTGGATCGGCCCGCTGTCCGTAACTTCCTGCACAGCGCAATTCTCCGCCCAGCCTCTACCGCTGCGTCGCGATGTGACCACTCATTATCGGGGTTTGCCACTCAGTCACCAACCCGCAGGACGCATCACTCATGGGCGCGTGGCTATCGGTCCAGTCGATGCCAAGGCCGCTCTTGCCTGGCATTGATCAGAAGGCTTGCCCCCTGCGGCAATCTGCCTTGACCCTGCCTGTACCACGGCGAATACCGCCTTTTGAAGCAGGCGCCATGCATGACGGAAAGCGGAAGCGCCGCCTCAGACTCGTGGCTCTGGGCATTAGGCGGGTCGTACAAGGACGACTTCAATCACATGATTTTACGCTGAAAGAAGCAATCCTCTTTCTTCGTCGGAAAGATAGCCGTTTTCCGCAAGCGCCTTTGCAGCCTACTAGGCCGGACCGTGCCTAAAGATTTTCGAATTCTGCAACGTTTTTGTGAAGAGCAGCTTTCATTGCGCCCACTGCTCACGCTAGTCTAACAATTCAGCGCATAGCTCCCCGCCTGCCGCATACCCGACGGCGGCGGAGTAGTGGTCCGGCCTGCTTCTACCCACATCACCCTGGCCTTCTGTGCCCTGCCGTATTCTAGCGTCAATTGGAGAGTAGGCAGCCAAAAGTTTGCCTACTCGGCACGGAGCGTTAACAGAGCCGGGCCAGCCCCAAGTTGTCTGCTCAGTTCCTGGGTCCGTTTCACAGTGCGTAATACTACATTGTGCTTGGACGAGGGACCGACCCAACATGGATGAGATGGCGCTGTCCCGACCGTCTTTTGCGCGGTAAATGATTGAAGGCTCTTGTGTCTTTATATAGCTCGAAGCCGAGGAGCATTCATGTCTTCTCTTTCCTACGTTGCCCCATGGAGAACTGAAAGCCAAAGCCATCAGGGCTGTCCGCCGTTGCACAGTTCCCTATACTGATATTTTTCGCTTCATTGGAAGCGCAATCAATCACCCCATGCAGCCGTACTATCCAGACTATACTTTCGAGGCAGGCCCGCGTCCTCGCGCAATGATAGCGGTAAGACCGCCTGTATCTAGCCCTTTGGCCAAGACTCCAGCTCGAATGTTCAGAGCCACTTCCAATTGACCTGATTTCTTTGAGCAGTGCGTTCATTGCAGGAAACGGAAGATACGATGTCATGGCCTGGACGAATCCGGCAGATGCCAGCATTGCCGAATATACGGTGTCGAATGTGTATTCAAACGGGTAAGTCTCGTCTCTACTTTGTTGGATTTTCTGTCCTTCACATTTGGTGTTTTGACCATTCAACAGATGGGGACTTTGGAAGAAGTGCCAGATTCCTATACACGGATGCGGCAACAGCAGACTCAACAAAACGCGTCCAACTCATGCGACGGAGCTTGGACCCATGTCGATGCACAAGGACAACCCTGGTCTCCGCATGAGGCTGCTTACGGTGGAGCAGATGGCGGCAGCTACTCAGCTCCCATGGCTTACGATGGTCTTCCCACTCTATCGCCCCACGCTGCTCAGCCAGACTACCACGCGCCCAACCGGTTCTCCACTGAGTATACCACGTCTACTCTACGTCCTGCAGCGGTTCCCTCTACTCCTTCATCTCATCAACACGGGGTCACTAGGGTGCCTGCAAATGCTCCATCAGTCTGGAATCCTCATGCCCCGCCCTCGCCGCCACAGCCGAGGCAGTTCACCAATCCGGCCGCCACGCACCAAACCTCCCAGCAACCTACGCAACGCACCTATTATGGAACACAGCCAAAGTAAGTGAGTGTTTTTCGTGTATTCCCAAAGCTACATCTAACTCCTGTGGCAGCCACTACACCTGACCGTCCCAATGGACGTTCGGCAAATCCTCATGCAGCACTTGCCACAATATCGCCCAGGAACGCCGTGTCTGGCAGAACTGTGCCTGTTTTGATAGAATCATCTCCGTAGAAGATATATTATTATCGGAGCAATCCTATGAGCTTTAGTGAGATCGAATATAATTTTTCGAAATCCTTACCGTCGGCGCGGCTCTCTATTGCATCGTTGTGATGAACAAGGACTCTCATGCGGTGTATCGCGCGGCTGCCCTACTCACATGCATCCACACAAGGTCATCGGGTGATCATTCAGCCAGCCCATGAACACAGCCATGCTTAGCGCCTGTATATACAAATGGTAGAAGCCGTAAGTCTTTCGCCACACTTCCATGCGCCGCAAGCACGGGAGACATGGGCCTCACGAAGTCTGCCAGTCTCTCTGTCTTGGCCCACTACACGCGTCTTCGTCAAGAAATATCGGAAGCTTCGGCTGAGTTCTAGTCCTTTTTCTGTGATGCGGTGTAGGCTTCGGGCATGTTGACCGTGTCACATTGTGGCTCAGCACCCGCGGCGATCTGTAGAGCATTTCTTTACTATACTTTTCCTGCAGCGTTTAGTGATCGGGGTCAGTGGAGCCAATGGTTACACATTGGACGGGCAATATGAGCAAAGGGCAGCGAAGAGAGGAAACTTTGGCGCACACCTTCCACATTCGGCTTACGCTGCGTCAGGGCTTGACGTTTTGGATCTGACAGTTTGCTTTTATTCCGAGAACCCGGTTTTCCAGCGTGCAGGCGGTGTGTGGTGTATGTATTCCATTAATCTGCATCGGAACCCCGGACCCCAAGCTGCTGCGTCATTCACTCTAGGCGAAACCCGGAGATATGCGTCCTTCTGCGCCCGGTCGGGGCTTGACGACTGCTGAAATGTCCCGTTTGTCTGTTCCCTGCTCTTCGGCAATCTCTCTGACAAGTGGCATGCGGGGGATTGCGACAATTGCCGCCGAATGGCACGGTCGACGACGGCACATTGCCTACCACTGAACCAGCATCACAAGCTTGCCCTAATACATCCAAAATGGCCGGTCGCCATACTTTCCATGGCACGCGATTGCAATAGGTTATGAGCCCAGAGGAGGGTGGTCACCAGTTCGCTACCGACTCATGGCCAACTGACCAGTGCTCTCGGGGGAACAGAGCCAGTCGACGACAGATTGAATATCGACTGTCTCGTGCGCTTCCCGCGACTCATTGGGAGATTGTCATTGGAGAAGTAGGCGACCTATACCAAGCATGCTGGTCGCCGCGTACACAGTTTTCGAGTCTGGGCACTCAGAGCGCACGGCTCTGGTACAAGAGTCAAAGGAATGAGCCCCTTCCTCGGCGGAATCGACCGCCATACCTCTTAATTTTTTGTCTCCATGTCTTGCCTTGCGAAAATGGTCATTTCCCTCATATACCGATAAATACGTCTTACGCTGATCCGGTATTTTTTTTTTCTCTTAATCCTCAGAAAAGGGGCGAGCATGTGAAATGGACTGTCATCTCCTTGATACCAGTAGAGAAACCCTCCACAAATATTACAAGTGAAGTGCCATATCTAAAGGGTTGTCAGCTTTCTTTACTTACTCGTGATATTTCTCTTGTATTTCGCTTCCGCGTTCTCTCATCTACAAGTCTCGGCACAAGGTGAACCGAACAGCCAACGCTCCCATCCATGACTTAGCAGCACCCGGCCGGCAATATATCGCTCATAACGCATCCTTGAACATTCGTCCTTGGCGCCGACGAACGTCCCGCCCGCCGGTAACAAGAAGCGAGAGTCTTTTGCTCCTCCCGCCCCTCCTTTCTTGGCGCCGAGAGCGATGCCACGGCGGGGCGGCAGTTGCCCAGGCCCCCCGTTCTGCTCGGGCCGCTTGGCAAATCGTACGACGTACGACGTACGGTGTAGCAGTTTAATTGAATAAAGCACAGCCCGGTCTAATTTGATGAATTTATTCAGTGTTGCTGTTATTGGGCCGGGAAGTAATGGTGGTTGATTCGATTCGCCAGCACTGACTGCATCACCAAAGTGGCAGCGGTGAGAAGACAGAGTTTCCGGAGTTCTGCTAAGAAATGGCTTTTGTGTGCAGTATGTGCGCAATGCAGGTGTGTATGTACATTTTGAAGCATGGAAACCCAAGAGAGGTCCAAGCAAGAGAAACGGAAAGAAAAAAAGGTATCAAAAATCCCAAGGTATTTCGAACGAAAAAAAGCAAATCCAAGAGCCACCCCTCTGCGCCTTCACCCGGACCATGCCGTCATCGCGTCATGGAAGTCCGTCCTACATGTTGACACCGTGCAGCCACTCCTTCTGCACCGAGCGCGCCGAAAACGTGCTCACGCGCAAGATCTCGCGGATCTGCGGCACGCTCGTGAACATCCTCTCGCGGGCGACGAACCAGCGCTTGCCCTCGGTGCACGGCGGGCTGGTCAGGCTGCCCTCGTAGGTCCAGAACTCCTCGAAGCCGTTGACCTCGTCGATGGCGAGGTCGAAGCGCATGGACATGGCGAGCTGGCGGTCCGTCTCGTTGAAGTGCAGCAGGGGCGAGGGCAGCTGGTCGACCCAGCTGGAGTTGTAGGCCGTGTCCTCGAGGCCGCCGTAGGGGTCCATCATGAAGCCGAGGACGGCCTTCTCCTTGCCCTTGGCGTCGACGTGGACGAAGTGCAGCTCGGCCTTGGTCCACTCGCCGTTGATGCGGTGGTCGGCGGGCGCGTGGATGTGCCAGCCGATCATGTAGACGGTCTGGTTGTCGAACTCCATCGACGGCAGCTGCGAGTAGTCGCCCTTCGGGTGGTCGAGGTTGAAGGCGGCGCCGTAGCCCCAGTTGAAGTACTGGCCGGCCCACTCGCCGTCGTAGCCGGTGAAGTGCGGCGTGTGCACCGTGCTGCTCGGGGACGCGGTATGCAGGTTGATGGGAGACTGCTGGGTTCCGGTCTGGCAGAGCTCGTAGTCTTATTGGTGGCGTGTTAGCGCGCTGCGAATCCGAGGACAAGTCGACGTGGGAAATTACCTGGGCTGATACGGCCCCAGTCGTACGAAGCCTCATAGGCCCAGTCCCTGGAGCTTGTGTTCCGGGTGGTCCATAGGCCATCCTCGATGTCGGGAAGGTTCTCTCGCTTGTGGATGACATCGCGCGCGGAGTAGGAGTGGTCGGCGCAGGCAAGAATGGTGGGCAGGAGAGCTGCGAATGAGGCGAGATGAACAAACATCTTGATCAAATGACTGCTTTGTAGAGAGATAAAAGGAGTGTTGGTGAAGGAGAGGCTGAAAGCTGGTGATGATGGAGAAGTGAGTTGGCATGGAGGGGATAGGCCGTTTATAAGATTGAGGAAACATCTGTATACAAGCAGAGGTGGGGTTCCAGAAGCCTCAAGCTTACCACAAAGTGCGTGGAATACGGTAAGCTGGGGTAGCAGGCTAGTCCTCACAGCCAATGTCAGGCGCTCTATTGATCAAACGGCGAATGCCATTCACTACTGACCAGACGGTGCCCAGGCGCAGGACTTGGCGTACACCGATGTGAAAGAGACTTGGCAAGCTGTCTGGCAGATTGTCAGGGAACATGACGGCAAATGTTGGAGCAACGAGGCTGAAGGGCAGAGCGCTGGTTGGGTCGCTGGCACTACGCCACACTTCGCCGGGGCGGAGCACGCGGCAGCCGCGGCCTCCTGCACTCGACCAAACCGGGGAAACACAGCAACGATTAATGGTGCAGCGAGGCTGAAAGCACGCGATGGCATTGCAAGGTGGAAGGGGCTGACTCGAGAGCCGAATATAGAGCACGCGCGAGTCGTTGCCGGACGGCGGAGGTAGGGGCCACGCGGCCAGTGTTTCGCGCTTGGCAGCGGAGTGCGTCATGGAGGGAGAGGCAGGGGGCGCAGATGGCGGAGTGGTCAAGGGACGGGGCTCGAGGGGCGGAGCAGGGAGTCGAGTTCGAGGGCCAAAAAGGAAGGCGCAAGCCCAAGGGTCCGCCGCCTTCCTTCGCTCAAAGCCGCGCGGGGAGGACCCGACGACAAGCCCCGAGCCCCAGGCCCCAAGTCCCACGCCCTGTTCGCGCCCACTCTCCTCTCCATCTCACTCCACCACACCTCGGCGCAGTGTGAGCATCCAACTTGCTTGGGGGTTTCGACAGCACGCCGTGTCTCCACAGCCAAGCCGGCTGTCTGTCCCTGCGTTGGCTGTGCTGCACCATCGTATCCCACGCATCTTGGCGCCCGCATCGCTGACACGCCGCCGTCTCGCCGCAGCGCGGCGCTAAGCATTGGACGATCGCGAAGCCTAATCTTTGAGTTTAATTCCAGCATCCCCTATGGCCTTCCCTGTCGAGAGAGCGTGCCGAGGGGCTGACTGGCCCAACCACGGCCGCCGTCCTTTCAACGCTCTCGGCACGCTCCACCCTCGGCTCCTACACAGCTACCGCGCAGTCGTCGTGTTCCGCCAGCGGAGCCAGCATTGGCCTTGGCGCTATCCGACTCACGCTGATGATGAATCTCCCGCCGAAACACGTTGACTCGAGAACACGACTCGCCATGACTCTCTCTCGTCTGCGCCAAGCCAATTGACCTGCCTTGCTACTCCTCGTGCCCGCCTCTGCTCTACCTGCAACCACCTCCTCCTCCAGCGTACACGCGTCATCTCCTTTGGCCGGCGACCGTTCACGAGTCTCGTTCCTCGGCAGCCCCGGAGCAGGAACCACCGGAGTCATGGATGCCATGCAGGCACTTCTGCCCCACATTCCGCTCTCTGCCCACGACAGTGACGATGCGGGGTGCACATCCGCCTGCCCCGCAGATCGTGGTTTCCGTCCAACACAGACTGCCGTACTTGAAGTCGCGCCATTCGCTGCGAGCCCGGCCGGGTACGAAGACGTCCCATCGGAACATGCCTATCTCCATGGTCCTTGGCAACGCTTTGCGCCAGGCCTTTTGGCGAACACCGCCTCTCTCTCCCCCCCTTGGCGCGGCCGTCAGGTGTGATATCAACCCGCCGTTGCAACTAGCACTGGCATTGACGCAACAGCTAGTGACCAGTATGTTTCGTCAGCACCGCCCGTTCCAGCCCGGCTCCTCCTGCCCGCGCTAACTACCGATCATCGTCGCCGGCCTGCCTACCGGCGCCCGACGCTCCCGCCGCCGGAAGCACTGCCTCCGTGGCACAGCCCTACCCGGCGCGACGACGACACACGGGCCGGCTGTTGGGCCGGATCTCGTTCGAGAAGGTCGAGCCAGAAACTCGCCGAGGAAAGCACCTTTCGAGCTCGAACCGTCCCCCTCCGCCGTTTGATGTCTTGGCTCCAGACGGCTGTTGCTATTCATGTCCACACCACCACTTTGGACTTGCCGCTTCTGGCGATCGCCTCCTGTTTTGGGATGGGCCGCGTCTTCTTTCAGGCCGCCGTCTGAGCTCTCATCTACCAATTTTCGAACCCGACAACCATCATTTCTGGTGTTTTCTCTCGTCAAAATTTCCCGCCGACTTTGCAGCTAGTCATACTTTGCGCTCTGTCGTTTCATCACTATACACGTTCCCCCCCCCCTCCCCTCCCTTTTGCGACGTGTCACCGCCCAGAGCCCCACCCCCCACCCGCATCCCATTGCAATCTCCTCGTGGTTGTTTGACGGACGGCCACGGTTTCGGCCTTTCTTCTACCCGTAAATACCTACCTCGGACCGAAATCGCAAGCATGAGAAACACCGGCTTCTTCACAAATCCCCTTGGATGACGCGTGATCATTCTGACTTTCTTTTTTTTTTTTTCTTTCTTAAATTCAGGTTGGGACGAGACACAGATCAGTGACTCTCATTACTCCCTCCCCTTTCCCACGTGTTGCTTACTGCAGTCTTCACATACAGCCGTGGTTCGAACTGAACCAGCGAAAACTGTGCTGTTGACGACAGACCAGATGTTCCCGGGACCCCCTCTCCTGACCCGGAGCCTGCTTTTTTTTTGACGTCAGCGGCAAATGGACGACAGCTCAAAGTTTAGTGGTACGGCTTTGTTCGGGACACATTTTTCAGGACATCTCACAAGCCGTAGGAATCTTTTTAAAAAAGAATATCATCCGCGCATTCATTCGTCTACTCGTCATGTCCTCCTCGCGATAACAATAGGTGCATACGGAGTCGCTTCATCTCACACCTTGCCTCTCTACCACCCCTGCAACATGGGCAGCCTCGCTCGCGCCCTCGCCCTCGCCTTCGCCTCCTCACTGCTGTCGCCGTCGCCCCCCGTCGCGCTCGGCAGCGGCACGTACGGCTCGGTGTGGGTCGCCTGGGCGCCGCCCTCGGTGCCGAGATCGGCCGTGACGGGCTCGGTGCCGGTGGCGATGTCCCAGTGGAAGATGGTGCGGTTGAACATGGCGAGGCTGGCCTCGGGCTGGTAGAAGGGCACCTCGTGGCCGGCCTCGTAGATGCGCAGGAACGAGAAGTTGCCGTGCTGGCGCACCTCGCCGTACTCGGCGCCGCCCACGACGAAGGGCGCGTAGCCCGCCGCGCCGAACTCGGCCGCGTGCGCGTAGTCGACCGCCAGCGACACGGCCTCGCCGCCGAACCAGTTGCAGATGTAGTCGGCGTCGCCGTAGAAGAGGGCCACGCGCACCCCCGCCGCGAGAAGGTCTTCCAGGTCCTCGAGGAAGTACTCGTACACGAAGTCGCCCGTCTGCTGGAAGGCGTAGTAGACGTCGTTGTTGGATTCTGAGTAGTTGAGGTTGACTGTTGCACTGTTAGCCTCCCTGTGATCTTGGGGTGTGGTGAGTCTTGAGCGTACCTCCGAGGGCGTTTTGCACCCAGCCTTGATTCAGGTAGTCGGGGAAGTACTCGGGAGGCGTGGGGTCATCCGCAGGGTGGCGAATATCGTAGACGCCGCGGTCTGAATCAGGTGTCAACATTTCAGTACTTTTTTTTTTTTTGATAAGCAAACTGGGTACGCTACCTCCAAAGTTGTAGTATACTCCCTCGACGTTGTCGCGGCACATGG
Source organism: Diplodia intermedia (assembly GCA_021495925.1). Lineage (NCBI taxonomy): Eukaryota > Fungi > Ascomycota > Dothideomycetes > Botryosphaeriales > Botryosphaeriaceae > Diplodia > Diplodia intermedia. The sequence goes on along the minus strand of JAKEKT010000097.1, from coordinate 90,525 downwards.
ACTGGGCCTCGGAGCAGAGGGCTTGGCCGGAGAGTGTGGACCTGTCGGCTTCACGGCAATACTCGACCATTTGAAGACAGCCATTCGGCATGTTCAAGGCGAGCTTCGCGTAGTTGTAGATGGTGTCGTTGTAGGCCTTGATCCCGTACGTGTTGTTGACGGCGAATTCGGGGTAGTATCCCGCCTGGATGGCTTCGTCGATGATTCCGTTGCCAACCTATCTCGTCGTCAGGCGGGTGCATTGCATACAGTAGGATTAGCTTACGCCAAGAGAGTTGAAGTTCAGCTCGACGCCGGATGCGGAGCCGTTGGCGATGGCTTGGTTCTGCTCGTAGAAATAGTTGTAGAAGGCAGGTCCGTAGTGGCCGCTGGCGTGGAGTCAGCATCCCGTCGCAAGTGTGCCCGAGTGGAGTCGCCTGCTCACCCATAGCTCTCCGTCCACAAATTGAAGTCTTTGCTCTTGACTTCGCTGTCGAGCGTAGGCAGTGCGCTCAAGAAGCCCTGCAACACGTGGTAGGCCGCGACTGCAGCCAAGTTGGTGGTGTCGATCTCGGTTGCATTGATGATAGGGTAGCGGCCGTAGTCCGAGCCCTCATTGTCCGGTTCGAAGGCACCGGTCACGTTGTTCAAGCTGCCAATGGCCTCCTCAGAGTACGAGAAACCGACGCCGAGCGGCTGGCTGAGGAAGAGCAGGTTGGACACCTCATTCCAGGAGTACGGGTTCACGGCCGACGTCAGGTTCGCGGTGATATTGCAAGGGCCGAGCTCTGTGCAGGAACGGTCAGCTTTGAGGGCGGCTCGCGGTATTTGGTTTTAACTTTACCCTGGAACAGTCCAATCAGGGAGTCAGAGCCAGGGCCACCGTTCAACCAAAGCGTGATGGGGTCGTTGGCCGGGTCCCTCCTTGATTCTGCGACTGTCAGCAATCGGATATACCCTGATGGTGGTGTTTTGAAGCCCACCGAAAAACCAGAAGAAGGTGTGCGCGTCGGGAGCAATATCGATATAGCCGGAGTAGCTGGTAGGAAGACTGAGTTAGCTGCAATGGGCACCATGCTCGGCCAAAAGGAAGAGGCTCACGAGTTGACACCCGGGGTGGTCTCGCAGACACCGTCCTTGCCGGGCTCCTTGTAACGAATGGTGACATTGGTCGGAGAAACAATCGTCTTGACATCGGTAGCATTGGCCGGGAGCTGTCTCGCGTTGAGCGGCAGCTTCATGAAAGCCGACGCGCCCGACGCCGAGAGCAGCGCGGCAGCGGCAGTGCTGCGGAGGAGTTGGCTCAACATGGCTGCGCGGCGAGAAAGCAGCAATTGACAGGGGAGAAAAGATGCTGAACGCAAGGTGCAAGCGTCAATGGAGAACAAAGCGCAAGGACCCGCGGGGAACGGGGATGCAGCGGCGGCGGGGTCATATTTAAAGACAGCGGCCCAGGTGGGCAGCGACAGTGCAGAGTCAGTGCCGTCATAGAGCAGCGGTCAGGGTTGGAGCTCCGAGCCTGATAAGCAGCTACCGCTTGGAGCCGGCATGGTCGGTCTTGCCCGAACGGGAAGGTGTATGGGCGAGGCGGCCGGACGGGGAAGCTCATCGTGTCGGTCACCCAGTTCCTGCGTGATGGGGTGGGGAAGAGGCTCCCTCAGGATCCGGCACCGTGTTTTCCTCCAATGCGCAAGCCTCGCCAAGTCGCAGCCAAAGTCGCATTGGCGTTGCGCGGCAGAAGCTTGCGTCGCGAACCCGGTCGGAGATTGCGGATCTGGCCGACTCTCGAACAGGCTAAAGGTAACATGGAGTGACGCCATCACATCGACGCGTCAGTGGGCCGGCACTTTGGAAACAAAGTCTCGTTTCTTTCGCCGTGCCACCGCGGCGTGAAGACATCGAGCCATTGGCCCATGGCTTGCCAGATGTCAGTCAGTATGCCGTGAAACAGTAGAGACGTAGAAATACTTTGGTGCTGCAGCAGGCCTCAAGCCATTGCCACCCAGCATTTTCTTCTCCCTGCATCGCTTCGGCATACAACGAAGAATCAAACCGGAGCGAACCTCCTCGGAGGGTTGCAGCGGCTCTTCCAGCTCGGTTTGCTTACCTATTGTTGCGCCGACATTTGGGCAAAATTGAAACCCTCGTCGCACCTTCTCCCCCTTGGTCCAAGTTTGTGTCGCCACGCCCCAAATCCATTGCAACAGCCGAAAAAGTCTGCTGGGGCAAGCTCCCACCGGAGGCAAAAGAAAAGGCAAAAGAAAATGATGTGTTCCGTTACCGGGAATCGAACCCGGGCCGCTCCGGATCTTCTAGTCAACGATGACTTTGAAAGCGGAGAATCCTAACCCCTAGACCATAACGGAGGTTGTTGTTGTTGATGAAGATGTTGAACTGCATGTTTAGTATATATAGAGTAGATTAACGAGCTTTGCGCATGGCCTGTTGGTCTCTTAGTCTCATGTCCATGTTGCTGCATTGTCTCTTCGATGGACTTGACCTCTATCAACCAAAGAAAGCGAAAGCTCCAAGACGTAGCCACCGCAAGTTGAGCAAATCATCAGCCGTTTGAACACTGGGTTGATGACGTGATGCTCCACGTCGGCAGCCTGCTTTTCCGCCGCCCGCCACCACCAGGCCCTCAACGACTTCACATATCACATCAACACCGATTATGAAGCCTCACAAGAATTTGCGGTCGGGCTCAGAGTCCATTCCAACAAAGGAAGCCTCATTTCTCCGCGCGATGTATCCAGGAGCTTTTCTGTAGGCGAGTCCAAACTTTGATTGTTTCACAACTATTTTCTGCACGCTTCCAGAGGCTTTCCCTCTCGAAACTGCCACATAGCTTTCCTTTAAAATCCACATGTCCGTGAAAGAATGCGACAGAGACCCGCCATTCCTCGCCTTAGCCCTTGTGTCCTTGAAGGGTTTCGCTTTCTGACCGCAACTCAAGTTCGCTTCGATGCCGTCACCAAAGCCGAGGAAGAAAAGACGATACCATCGGGGTTTTGCGGGGCTTCAACGGAAGAAAAGTATAAATGAGATGATTGGCGAACTTTCCAGCGCGGGATCGCCCACACTGGCCACAGGAATGGTGTAGAGGCGGCGCGGTTCGGCGCATCTTGGAGCGCGCCAAATCACATGCCACTTCGCACCGGCGCTTCAGAAAAGCCAAATGGCCGCGGGGAAGCATGTCATCAGCCAGCGGCGCCATAAGCCCCGAAGGGAATAGCAAACCTTATCGGAAATAGTCCGCTCAACAGCTGTGGCCCAACGCAGCGGTCCGGGCATGCAAGGAGGTTTATTTCCGCCCAACTCCCGCCAGACCAGAGCTCGAATGTCAGCTCATTCTGGCCAGGCTTCCACGGCGATCTGCTCGCGCAATGTCGTAACATTTTGATCTCCGGCCATGATGGAGCGGCTCGGCGCCTCAAGGGCCATCTTCAACCCACAGCTTCCATCCGCCCGCACTGTCACAACACTTTGCAGCCCGCCGTCGTAGGACGACACGCACCATCTCGCATCGAGCCACGGAGCTGACATCAACATCGAACGTCTAGCCAAGACTTTGGCTGATTTGGGTCCAAACGGGCGTGTCTGCTGGCCGGTGATGTGTAGCACTGCATGTCAAGCTCGTTCCCTGGCTTCACGACCCGCGCTCTGGACCGCTCGAAGCTTTTCCAAGCTGCCCGACCAACTCGCTAGCCGGCTGTGGCGGCCGAATACATCATCTTCCGACGTCGGGCCAAGACCTTGGCTGAACGTAAGGCCACTCACCAACTGCTTTGAGCATCCACGAGGCCAGACTGGTGTGTGTCACGGCATTCGATATCTCGCGCCTTGCGTTCCGGAACGATGCCGCGGTATGGTAAATGTTCTAGACGTCCATTTTGCTGGCGCATTCTTCACTGAGTGGTGATATGCGATGGATCTGCACGTTCCTCCACGTTCACTTGGATTGGGTGAGAACTGAACGTAGGATCTCCTGCCCTGTCTCTTGAGCTTAGCTGCAGTCACGGCCCCGCAATCGCCGAGAGTGCTGGCAGTCAAAAGGGATCAAGCGTATCGCTCGTGGCTGCTCTTCAGCGGGGTGCAACTCACCTTCCCTCCCCTTTCTGCCCACCGTCGACTCCATCTCGCTACGTGAGTATCGGCAATTCTAAAAGGCTGAGCTAATCAGCAGACTTGCTTTCACACTGTACGGCTTTGGACAGAGCGAGTGCCTCGAGGCACCATGCAGTCTTGGTCGGTCGGCATCAACATTTCCTGTCGGATACGCGAAGGGTTACAAGTGTGCATTCGTCTCCATACCGCTCGCTATGTCTGAGGTTTGGCCCCGTTGGTTGTATGTGGAAGTATCCATCTTCTGTTCGAGCACTCGGCTGACGGAGCAGTTCATCCCACATACGAACCGGCAGTAGAATCTCGACGAAGCGGACGGAGAATCTTCCTTTACACACGAACACCACACTCGGCGTTGCGCAGAGGGAGTTTCAACTTGGCAATAACTCGTTTCAAAGGCCCGAATCTTCGCCCGACCTTTCGAACATACACCGCGTCGTTCAAGAGATCCGGCTCACGCTCATACAATCATGCTAGTTTCAAAATCACAAGGGCAAAACGAACCGCATGCATGGGCTATAAAGTTAAGCTTGGGCAGGCCAGAACATTCACCATAGGAGGTGAGTAACAAGACCACGGGGACCTCACAAAACAAGCATCGAGTCACGGTCAATTCGGCCCAACCGTGGAACGAGTCGTGCTCTTCAGACACAGTATCCGTATTATCCTTCGGGGAATGTGCGGATAGCTGTCATCAGTCCCTCGAATCATCACGCTTCAGTCCTGCTCTGATACGAGCTCGAACTATCCCTCAAGGCCCGTCTATTAAGCATGCCAGTCGTGGATGCCGCTGTGTGGACTAACATTGCACGATAGGTTCTCTCTCCTTCACAAGAACAGTCCACGGTCCAGACTCTATGTTTTCGCATATTCCCTTCGAAGCTTCCAAACACATTTGAGGCTCTCAGCCAAGCAAAGCTTTTGCAGCTAAGCCACCGACACACTCCCCTCCTTCTAACGAACAGAACACAGTAGCCAGTACCCGCCGATATAATTGGGCGCATCCACACCTCTCCTTGTTTCCCTTCATGCCCGTAGTCGCCTACATACAGACTCTCGCTTCACTCCTCCTTGTCCAACCCCATGCCACAGCCCTGATATTTTCAAGGATGCTGAGATGCCGCAGAGAAGAAAACAGAGTAAAGAGAGGAATGAACTGGTGTGATTCCACGAGATTCGACCTCGCAATCTTTACCTCACTTTCCCAAAAGGACAAAAAAAATCCAGATATCCCACCCCACCTGTATTCCAAGGCTGGACATTGGACCGCTGAGAACCGGCCAGTCGACCACCGGGGTTCGGAGTCTACTCGTTGCATGTTGAGCTCACTGGGTTGCTATATATACTCGGCCTCTGTTCGTGTTCACGGGCACTTGGCCTTTTTCTTGCTGTGCTCAGAGCTACTCAGGTAAATTCCAACTGAAGTGGAAATTTATGCTAATATCATGTCATAGAACCTATGAAGTCACCATTGTCGTTTGAGCTGATAGTGAAGTCACCCAGGAGCCTTTCAGCGGAGAGTTCAAACTGGAAGATTTCCAAAAATTCGCCCTGTAGAGATTTCGAATAGACAGGTAACAAAGAACTTGCAAAAACACTAACATCGAATAGGTACAGAAACCGAATTTCTTTCATCTCCACACGAGCTTGTCTACCACCCTTCTTTGTCTCCCCACAACACCTTCGCGCCGCCAAAGCAACCGCCGTCACCTCCACCCTTCAAACCCCCAACCACCACAGCCAGCCTCACCCAACCCCGGGGCGCTACCACGACGACGCAGAAGAGACAAAACAAATGGGCTTCCCATCGCTCCTCCCGCTCCCGCTCCCGCTCCCCCTCCGCGCCGCCTTCACCGCCCTCGCCTCCATCACCTTCCTCCTCACCACCGGCAACAACTTCTGGAACACCGGCTTCGTCGCCGTCGTCGACAACACGACCACAGACGCCGCCGCCGACGACGGACGCCGAACGACAACAATGGCCGCCCCCTCCGCCCTCGCCGCCGTCGCGCACGTCGCCGTCAGCCTCTTCTGCTCCGCCGCCGCCGCGCTGGCCGCGACGCTCCTGGTCGGCGGGCCGGCGTACTGCTGCGTCGCGCTCGTCGCGCGCGCGGCCGAGCGCGTCGTCGGGTTCGCTTCGAATGTCGTTTTCGTGGGGTTGGTCGTCGGCGTGGGGGTGCAGGTTTGGGGGGGCGCGGACTCTTCTACTTCTACTGGTGGGAAGGGGAGCGGACTTCCGAGCGGTGGTGGTGGTGGTGGTGTGGATTTGATGCTGTGGAGGGATCGGGTGGTGGGGCTTTGGGAGGAGCAGGGGAGGTGGGCGGTGTGGGAGGTGGCGAGGAGGGTGAATGAGAGCGATTGGGCGAGGGGGAGGTGGGATGTGATACGCGATGGGCTCGGTGGTGGTGGGCGGCAGGTGATCTGAGGCTGGGCGGCTGGGAATTGTACCCGTCTACTGCAGGGTGGTATGTGCTCGGTGCTCGAAATCGAAGAAGCGCTTGTGGGGTGTCTGATACTGTCAGATTTGTTCGGATCATTCAGCTAAAAGGCCCTTCAGTACGATCATGACCTCCCTCTTGACCGCAGCCATGTCAAGGTCTGTTGTTCAGCAAACCAGAGAAAAAAGCACTTCCATCCAGAGAAAGTAATGTGAGTTTTTAGTTGCAAACGTTGCTTCTGACGTTCTTCAAATGCTCTTCCCGCGTCGAGGCGATGCGTGTTATCGCCGTTACGCAGCCCGTTCCTGCAGCGGAGCCTTGAAGGGAAAAAGGAGAATAATAGATTGACAACGTTTCAACTTGCATGGCGGGAAATCTCGGAACTTGAAAGCATGTGGCTGGGACGATATGCATGACCGATGTGACGCATAGCACCCCTGTCCGCAGCTCGGTGCTGTTGCCTGTTGACGCTCATGTTTCACGGCTGCATGTAAGGGCCCATTTGCGATGTTTGTGTTTGCGTTTCGCGTGGCCACTCATTCAACGACTATCGCCATCGTCCGTTCGGCAAGTACTGGTTGTAGTACTGCATCGAGGCGAGCGGCAAAGACCCCGCAGTTCTGCAAAGCAGAAAAAAGCAATCAGAGTACCAACCCAGTGCTGCAGGCAGCGCGCACCAATAACGCACTTGCAGTTTGCCTGCTGGGTAGAGTCTTGCATTGGATATTTTGTGAGCAGTAATTTTCTCCACCGTTGAGCTTTGGTTCAATCTGCCCTTGTGCCACTGACGGCAACGCACCCAGCTTAACTTAGGACATGGCCGGGGCACTGAAACAGCTGCGTCTACGTGATGCAATTTACAAGGACCACAGGGGCATGACCACGGCCATATGTTCACTTCCAGGTCTCCCAACGGTTGAAAAGAAAATTCTAGACAGTGCCACACGTCCGGCACCTCTCCGTTCTGTTTCTTACAGACATCCACAGCCAACCCCGAATTGCTCCAGTCCATCATGGACAACAAGCGAAAACTAGTATGCCTCATCTGTGCTGCTACTGTTGCATGCGAGTTGATTTTGATTTCTTCCAGACAGACTCGCAGAGTCCTCCGTGCTGCGAATGCCGCAGAGTTCGTCCAAGACTTGAACCTACCCCTTCTGCTCGGCCAGATGCCCTAGCCACACAGTCCAATCGCCAAAGTTACGAGCCCGCCGACGACCCGTACAACCCCGAAAACGCCCTGCCCTGCAATAAACCCTCGGACATGCATTTCCGTAGGGCTTACATCAGGAGCAACCGGGACAACGCAGCGAGGGATCCACTTGTGCGCATCTGCATCCAGGATTACCTCAACACGAGATTCACGAGTCACGACATCAACCCATTTGCCATCATGGGTGAATTGGATGTTTACAACGCCAACATGTCGGACAGTACGTTACTGGAAGTTGAAGAACTTGTGGAAGAAGAGGCTGTGCACAAGCTTTCGTGGCTCTTGGCCCAGAAGTTAAACACGCCGGCCAGATTTGATATTGCGATGAGACAGTTGGCCGAAGCTGGCGAATTCTTCCATGGGTTCGGTAGAGTATGGGTCCCCATCAGTAACAGGCGATTTCCTGGAGAAACTGACTTTGTGTCATCAGCAACAAAACCTCGATGAATTGGCCCCTGCCGGTCAGCAACCGAACCTCGGCGGGTTGGGCCCTATGGATAAGCAAAGAAGTGTCAATCGGATTGAGCTTCCAGACCAGCAACTTAATCTCAACGGACTTGAGCCTGTCAATCAGCAATCGAACCCCAATGGCCCGATGTCTGTAAATGCACCAAGCACAATGGCACCTCCTCCTCCTCCTCCTCAGAGCAGATCTCACCACGACACCCACGATAGTTCCCACCATGACGCTCAACCTGGATCTCAACCAACGGTTAGTTCTGCATCCGATCCTGTTACGACGACAGAGCCAATCAAGAGATCTTCCCACGGGAAGAAAAGCCACCATCAGGACAAGAGACCTGAGCATGCAACAAACACTGAACAGAATAAGCCAGTCGGCAAGAAAACTGAGCATGCAACAAAGACCGACCCAGCAACAAACACTGAACAGAAGAAGTCAGTCGGCAAGGAAACTGAGCATGCAACAAAGACCGACCCAGCAACAAACACTGAACAGAAGAAGCCAATCGTCAGAAACAGTCTCCGAAGCAGAATCAGGTTTTTCATGTCCAAGAAAAACGATGTTGCTTCTCTCTCCCGAGAAGAAGCCAAGTTGGTTTTCGAGGCGCCGAAATACCTCTTCGCGTGGCGCAATCTTCACTTCGCCGTGGACCTATTTGATGGCAAACCTCGGCTACAACAGGTCGAAGAAGAGATCGAGGAAATGTACAGGACAACGGACCAGCTCGCAGCAAGCGTGGCATGGACACAGTTCTGGGATAAGCTCGTCGATCATCAATACAACTTCAGAGAACTGCTCCATCTGAAACAGAAAGCCGATGGGAAACAACAATGTTCAAGTCAAACACCCTCCACCAGCACAGCCGATGATGCACCAACCAAGGTGGAAAATGAACAGGCGGTGAAGGTCGGAAAGTCAGACAATGACCTAAGTCTTTTCGTGGGGCCTGATGCACCCGTTTCTCCTGTGATGGGAGACTCAAACACCGAAATGAAGGAAGTGGACTTCACCTCGATCCTTGCGGACATTGACAGAGTAAGTACACGCAAATCTGGAGATTACGACGAGGCTTTTCACTAAATCCCGTAGCTTAATGAGACGGAGCACTTGCCATCTGAGCTGAATCAAGTCGACGCGACCTCATCACCAGGTAACTGAAGTTGTGCAACGCCCCAAGATTTACTGTGCTCACCAGATTCAACACTGGAGAGGCTACACAATCTGATTGTCTGGCTATATGCATCTTGGTCTGGAAGCAGAATCACGTCAGCCTGGTCGTTTCCTGGATTTGAGAAATGGAAACGGTTATTCTGGGTGCAAATGCAATCCATATCAACTATGGAATTCCCTGTGCCAGAGGCACATTTCTTAGTGTCTCTGGTTGTTGATGTCATTGGGTTTCCATCATTTCATTGTCTTTTTGGCTAAAATACATTTGCAACAAGATTGGAACGAAATTTCATGTCCGGTGCTTAAAAAAAAAAAACTTGTAACTCCATTTGAGCTCAATAGCACCATCACTTCTACAGCCCTTGTCTGTTCGAATGCGTACTCTGCGTGCACGCCACTACGACACTTCCAGCGTTATTCGTCTCTTCTCCCCGTTTCCAAACTGGCCATCTTCGTCCACCAAAATCTCAGTTTTTGATTCCTCACAGACAACTCCATCCGCGCCCCCTTCCTTGTCTTTGACCACCACCCTGAGACTATCCTCCAACTTCAACCCGTTCAGCCACGCCGTTCTCTGAAGCGTCCCCAAGCTCCTGGCCACCGCATGCACCACCGCCGGCGCATCCGGCCTCAACACATCAAACGCCCTCTGCGCCTCGGGGCTCCCGGCCGCACTCCCGGCCCCGCACGGCACCACGAGCAAGAACCTCGCGCTCCTCCCACCCGCCCCGCCGCCACCGCCACCGAGCACGCCCGGCAAGAAATCCCTCTCCACGGCCCTCATCAGCGGCGTGTCGCCGGCCAAGTACGGGCCCCACGACGTGTAGCTCTCCAGCGCGCAGTTGCGCACCAGGCTCAGCTGCAGGTGCGTCAGGCGGCCGGCGCGCGCCGCCATGGCGACCAGCGCGCCCGTGACGCGCGCGTAGCTCTCGAAGCCGTCGCGGGCGGCGCTCCACTCGGCGCGGTACCAGCGCTCGATGAACTTGTCGGGCACGTCGACGTTGAGGCGGCGCACGAGGGCGAAGCAGCGCGGCCACGGCAGCGCGAAGCGCGGCGGCGCCGCCCGCGACCGCAGCACGTTCGGGATGTGGCGCACGGAGAAGCGGTTGCGGCCGCCGTACAGCACCGGCAGCGCCTCGAGCGCCGCGCGCCGGCACGTCGCCAGCACCGCCGGGTGCAGCCCGTAGCGCGGCGCCGGCGGCAGCCCGCCGTCGGCGACGCAGAGGATGACGCCCGCGTGGGTGAGGAGGTGGGAGAAGATCTGCTCGCGGATCTCGGGCGGCAGTCTGGCGAAGAGCGGGGAGTGCGGCTGCGGGGAGACGGGGCGGGAGGTCAGGGAGTGGTAGAGGGAGTCTGGAGAGGCGAGGTGGTGGGAGAGCGGTTGGCGGTGGGAGGAGGGGGGAGGGGGAGGAGGCGGCGGGGCGGCAGGATCGGAGGGCCGTGTGGCGTGCAGGTCCGGGCAGCAGGTGAGCTCTGTTGACCAGGCGCGCTGAATCTCGTGGGAGAGGTCGAAGGAGTATTGGGGGTCGATGGGCCCGCTTCGGAGAAGGCTGTACCTTGTGTGGCTTTGTGGACTTGTCCTTGTGTCGTTGGATTTCGGGCCGGGAAACTCATCGCGGATGTTTGTGAGAGGGTCGGCTCTGCCTTTGAAAATGGTATCGGCCATGTTGGAGTCCGGAATCCGAACAGGTGTTGATAGTGGAATTGAGATAGCACGACGAAGGAGGCAGAGAGAAAACCGAATGAAGCAGGACTCTGGAAATCGGACTTCGACTGTCGCTTCCTACTTGGCTTCGGTGGACTGGATGGGGTCTCTTTTACATGGGTCTGACGTTGGCGGCGAAGCACCTTGAAGTCCTCAGTTTGCTTCAAAATCGAGCACCTTGATGGGCACAGGTGAAAGCCGGCGCACATGCTCTCTTGCGATTCTGCAGTCCTTGTTATCACATACATTCAAACTCGGGAGATCAGCACGAACAGTCAAATCAAAATGGCGAATGACAAAGATCGGGTGATGTGTGCGACTTTGCTTCTGTCGATGTGGAACTACCGAGGTTGTACTACAAAAGTCGTTGCCAGAAGACCTTCCCATCCAAACATCGTGCGGCTCAGGTGGTAGCTTGCAGGATTTGAATAGCTTGTGTCAGCCATAGCTCCCACCGAAATCCCAATCTTCTGCGGCCTTGGGAAAGGAGCCTCTCCTCCTCTGGAGGCTGGAGCTGGTCAGAACGGGAATATGGCAAGCCTTTGACCGAGATTGTCAAGCTACCCAGAACGACCTATTTAAAGATGTGGCATAGACTTCATGGCCATGCCACTCACGTTGATCTCGCTTTGACAAGCTTTTCCAATTGACATGGAATTGTGTGCCAAGATATCGTTGCCGCACGTGCGAGGGGGGGCCGATCAAAAAAAATCGCGAGATTCCAAACAAAGCCTGTGACCACAGTCACATTCGAGCCACCATTGAAGGCACTACGCCAGCCACTTCTCTCGGGCCCACTATGTCGATAACCCCGCGATTCCACATCCGGCGCTCATCGTGGCCGATTTCAAAGCTCTTGTCCGACTCTATCCCAGCGCTGCACCACTGCGGGCATCGTGTACCACCCACTCAGCGCCATTTCTCGAGCACGATCGTGGCCAAATCTTTTCATGAAACCGTCAAGATGGGGATATTCAAAACGCATGTGATTCAGCCGACGAAACAATCATCGGGAAGGTCGATAGTCTTCCTAGTAAGCGGTAAGCCTATTTCTCTCGGAGAACCGCATTGCTATTCTCTAAGTGGGCCTTGCCTACAGCTCGAAGTCTTGCACTGCCTGCCGTCACAAGACTAGCTGAGCGATGCGCAGAACATGGCTTCACCTGCTATACTCCATTGTTGGATGAGCACAGCATGAAACTGCCGAGATGGTTACAACGAATCGACGATCGGGTCGACCCCGACTGCTTCCCAGGTCTCCTACTGTCCGACTCTTGGTTTGCTCTGACCCTATCATGGAAGATGTGCAATTTTATGAGAGCAGTGCACGCAGTTCCTGGCACCGCGAGCGTTGGAATCATGGGCGTTGGGCGCTTCTTCAGCGATGCCGTGAACTTCGCTTCAACCAAGCGGTATTTCACCGATGCCGTCTTTCTATGCACACCCCTTTTCGACAAGGTTGCGGCTAGGATTGAATGTGGACGAGTTTTTACGGTTCCGGTTTGCACGCTGATGAACAGAGACTCCAAGTTACAAGTCAGACTTCAAGAGGGGGCTCCGGAGCTAAAGCTCCACATGGTTGATGCAGCTAAACTTGCTGCGGGTTCGGATGGGTTCTGGGGACTTCCTGCAAAGGGCATTGAGGAGCAGGCAATTCAATGGTTCAAGAAACACCTGTAACGTAGCGGAGAGCGTCCGGATTAGACAACTCCTACGTGTCGCTACACTTCAGCTGCGGGCACCACGTGAATGGCGTCCGCCTCAGTCTTCTAGAGAATTGATCTCGATCTTGCATTCCCATTTCCATTGCGCCGCCCATATGCCTAGACAGGAAAAACAGTACAACATACTCCAGCCATCGTTGCTCAACCTCTGCGCTCCGTCCTGTTCAACTTGCGTGCGGTGCTGATCTGTGTCCTTGTCCTTTGTCCTCTTACGGGCAGACCCATGGCGTGTCTCCTTCCTCTATAGGTGCCCATCTCCCTCAAGCGGGTGATGTTATCAACAAGGTTGCGGCGCAAGTCGTTTTCAATCTTCAAGGTGGAGAGGTGGGCGTTCAGGTCGAGGAGCTGCTTGTCTTCGAGCTCGCCGACGGTGGCACGCTGGTGTATCAAGAAGCGGCCCATGACCTGCTTCGACACACTGGGGCCGATGCCATAGAAGGACTGGAGGGCTTTCTGCACGGCGATGCACGTTAGTTGGGCGCGGCGGAGAGGCGGGCTGGCAGGTCGCGCATACCTTGACCATGTACCCTTCGGTGAAGTTGAGTCCCAGGATGAAGACCTGCAGCAATTGATCAGCACCACTGTGTTGCGCGATGCGGGAAGTCGAGCGGTACCATTGTGGCGGCAAATGGCTTCCACGGGAGGCGGTCGGTGGTCGCGGCGGGGTGCTCTCTGCTCTAGAAGACAGGCGCGCGATTGTAGGCATCGCGGCGCTCTCGGAAACAATTTCTGGGACCTCCGCGTCACGTGCAGCTTCATCGAATAAGTGGTTGCCGGTCTCACGGTAACAAGGACCTGACACTTCAGAGTCTGGTTGCGTAGCACAGCGGGGGAACCCGGGGCAAGAGTTCCTGCTGAAACAAGCGTTCAGAGCACGTCGAGTTGCAGTCGCGATGACTAGCGTTTCTTCAGATTCGTAACTTCCATCGGACGAGGCAGAGCAGCACCAGGCGGCGTGCCCAGATGCGGGCGGTCCCTTGCGTTTCAAGGGTGCGCGGGACGCTGGGGCACCCGCGCACCTACAAAAGCTCCCCGCCACCATCCTCTCCACCCCTTCCAGTCCATTGCAGTCCCATTCACAATGGCCGGATTTCAGAAGCTGCTCGTTTCTTTGCTCGTCTTCCTGGGCGTCACCTTCGTGTACTTCGCCCAGACCGCGGAGGCCGCCAAGGGCCCCAAGATCACCCACAAGGTACGCATATGTGGCTTCAAGCTCAGGAAACACCGAGTACGGGCATTGACGCTCCCCACAGGTTTTCTTCGACCTCAAGCACGGCGATGAGGACCTAGGCCGCATTACTATTGGTCTCTACGGCAAGACCACTCCCAAGGTATGTCCTACTGCTTTCCCGCTCCATGACACGTTGCTAATGCGGGCCTGCTGCAGACTGCGGAGAACTTCCGGTACGACACGATCCTTACCTGCCGCCCAGTGCGAGCTTGGAACATAATCGCTGACTATAGCTCAGTGCCCTTGCCACTGGCGAGAAGGGTTTCGGCTATGAGGGCTCTACCTTCCACCGTGTCATCAAGGACTTCATGATCCAGGGTGGTGACTTCACCAACGGCGATGGCACCGGCGGCAAGTCCGTCTACGGCCAGAAGTTCCCCGACGAGAACTTCAAGCTCAAGCACACCAAGAAGGGTATTCTGAGTGAGTGCCCCTGCCAAGCTACGAGACCAGACGCAAAGCGTTGCAAGCAGTCGGTGGTCCAAGCACATTCGAATCAAGCAGCTCGTGGTTTGCCGTCACTCGAGATGGCCTTCGTTCTGCTGCAAAGTGCCTGATGGATCTACTGCTGCAACACCCTTCCAGTACCAAGCACAGAATGCTAACGAGGTACAGGCATGGCCAACTCTGGCAAGGACACCAACGGCAGCCAGTTCTTCATCACCACTGCCATCACGTCGTGGCTCGATGGCCGCCACGTCGTGTTCGGCGAGGTTCTCGAGGGCTACGATGTCGTCGACAAGGTCCAGAATGTGGCGAAGAAGCCGGGCGACAAGCCTGTGGTGGACGTGGTCATCGCCAAGAGCGGCGAGCTGGAAGTCCCTGAAGAAGGTATCCATGTTGAGCTTTAGACGGCGCCTTTCCAGCACCCGTTCCACCATCGGCTGATACTCGAAACCCTCAAGATACGACTTTCGGCACAGCAGAGTTCGTGGCAGGAGCAGGCGAGGAGGAGCCCAGCGTAAAGGAGGAGCACAGCAGCAAGGCGGAGATCAGCAGCTCCTCTGCCGGATTGAGCCTTGGGCAGAAGTTCATGGGCTTGGGCGTCATTGGAGGGCTCGTCTTCCTCTTTGTGCGGTACTCGTCCAGGGCTGAAAAGTGGGATAAGACCATGGCTTGATGATGGGTCGGGCTGCGGCTAGCGCAGGAAGCGACCGTAGGCTAGAATCAAGTTGCTTGCGACTGGATGCCTTGCACGAGTGACACGCATGTGACGGCGGCTATGACGATGACGGAGCACCGCGCCCCATCAGAGGCTGCCGACAGTCAGCAGCGGCGGCGGCCGAGCAAAGGCCGCGCCGCACACAATGCCGGGCGCGCAGAGCCATCCGGCGGGAGCGGCAGGGACGCGCTGCCTTAGGCGGCTGGGGAAGGGTCGGCGGCGCCGTGAGATTCTCGTTCTGACCGCTCCCTCCGACAAGCGCGACGGGTGACTGGCTGGGCGCGGCGTCGGGTGGCAGCCGCAGCGTCGCGCCGCTGCTGGTCGCGCTCAAGCGTTTGCGGCGCTAAACCGCTTCCAGCTGGCTTTCGCCTCCTGCTGCGGCCCTTACAAAATTTCACAGCACTGGGCCCAGGCTCTTCTCACCACCTCTCCCTCGCCCACCCATCCTCCTCCCCACAACATCGACCGCTTTTCTTTGCATTTGCGTTTTCTAATATCCCGTCGTTCGAGAAGATAGAGGCCTTTCCATCCTCTCTTTTCTCGTCAGGAACCGTTTCAGGCGCGTTTCTGCCTCACAGACTAAGCTCGTCCTTTCGACCATCGCGTGGCCCGTCCGCGTCCGTCGACCGTAATCGTCCTTAATCGACTTGTCGGTCGCTCTTCCGCACACACGACACGCTTGAAGCACCAACACGCAGAAACAACAACAACAACTCAGCGACTTCTGCCCAACATGGCTGACCAGCTGAAGATGGGAAACCTTTCCCTGAACGAGTCGCAGCACGCCCCTCAGAATGGCGGCTTCACTGAGCGCGCTGCCTACATCCCGCCTCACCTGCGCAACAGGCCCCCGCCTGCTATGGACGCTGGACCTCCTCCCATGCCCATGAACGGCGGCCCTCCGCCCATGAACGGCGCTGGCGGCGGCTGGGGCGGCAGAGGGTAAGTCGCCACTCAACAAGACCCCTCACTTGACCACAGCAGCTAACGAGGAATGCAGTGGCTACGGCGGCGCTCCCCGCGGTGGAATGGGCGGTCGCGGCGGCTGGAGCAACGGCGGCTCTGGCGGCGGATTCAGCGATAGAGGTAGCAACAACAACGCCCCGGCCGGAGGGTCCTGGAACACCCAGCCCTCGGCTTCATTCGACCCAAATGCTTACGGCAAACCCACAGGTGGCAACAACGTCAGCAGCGCACGGGGTTCTGGTGATGGATCGTGGAAGGATGGCAAGCACATCCCCGGTCCCAGCAACCCTCGCGTTGAGCGTGAGCTTTTCGGCGTCGCCAACGACCCGTCCAAGCAGCAGACCGGTATCAACTTCGAGAAGTACGATGACATCCCCGTCGAGGCCTCCGGCCAGGGCGTTCCCGAGCCCGTCTCGGTCTTCGAGAACCCTCCTCTCGACGACCACCTCATCACCAACATCAACATGGCCGGTTACAAGGTCCCCACGCCCGTCCAGAAGTACTCGATTCCCATCGTCATGGGTGGTCGTGACCTGATGGCTTGCGCCCAGACCGGTTCCGGCAAGACTGGTGGTTTCCTCTTCCCCATTCTCTCTCAGGCTTTCCAGAACGGCCCGAGCGCCATCCCCCAGCAGGGTGGTGGTGTCGGCTACGGCCGCAGCCGCAAGGCCTACCCCACCTCGCTCATCCTCGCCCCCACCCGTGAGCTTGTCTCCCAGATTTTCGATGAGGCAAGGAAGTTCGCCTACCGTTCGTGGGTCAGGCCGTGCGTCGTTTACGGTGGCGCGGACATCGGTTCTCAGCTGCGTCAGATCGAGCGTGGCTGTGATCTGCTCGTCGCTACCCCCGGTCGTCTTGTCGACCTGATGGAGCGTGGCCGCATTTCTCTCCAGAACATCAAGTACCTCGTCCTTGATGAGGCTGATCGCATGCTGGACATGGGTTTCGAGCCCCAGATCCGCAGGATCGTCGAGGGTGAGGACATGCCTCCCGTTGATGGCCGCCAGACTCTCATGTTCTCCGCCACCTTCCCCCGCGACATTCAGATGCTCGCCCGCGACTTCTTGAAGGACTACATCTTCCTGTCGGTCGGTCGTGTCGGTTCCACCTCCGAGAACATTACCCAGAAGGTTGAGTACGTCGAGGACGCCGACAAGCGCTCTGTCCTGCTCGATATCCTCCACACTGTCGGCACTGGCTTGACCCTGATCTTCGTCGAGACCAAGCGCATGGCCGACTCGCTCTCCGACTTCCTGATCAACCAGGGCTTCCCCGCCACTTCCATTCACGGTGACCGCACTCAGCGCGAGCGTGAAAAGGCTCTGGAGATGTTCCGTAGCGGACGCTGCCCCATTCTCGTCGCCACCGCTGTCGCTGCTCGTGGTCTCGATATCCCCAACGTCACCCACGTTGTCAACTACGACCTCCCCACCGACATCGACGACTATGTTCACCGTATCGGTCGTACCGGCCGTGCTGGTAACACTGGTATCTCGACTGCCTTCTTCAACCGTGGCAACCGTGGTGTTGTTCGCGACCTCATTGACCTCCTCAAGGAGGCCAACCAGGAGGTTCCCTCGTTCCTCGAGAGCATTGCCAGGGAGGGCTCTGGCTTCGGTGGTGGCCGTGGTGGCCGTGGCGGCCGCGGCCGTGGTGCTACCGCCACTCGCGATGTTCGTCGCTTTGGTGGCGGCAACGCTGGCGGTTGGGGCGGCCCGCCTGCTGCTGCTGGCGGCTTCGGTGGCGGCTACGGCGGTGGTCCCGGTGGCTACAGCGGTGGTGGCGGTGCCGGCGGCTACGGCGGTGGTTACAGCGGCGGTTACGGTGGTGGCTACGGCAACCCCTCTGGCTCCGGTGGCCAGTCTTGGTGGTAAATACCACTTTCGACATGACCGTGGTGCATGGTACACCTCACATGCGCCGCTCGGTCCATTCTGCTGAGGTTTTTCCTTTTCCGGTTTTGCTTTTCTTTTCTGGTTTCTACTGGACTCGTCAATTCCATTCGAAGGTCCGGCATTTGCTTTCTCATACCCCGATCAGCATATAGACAGCGTTGACTTCAACTGCGACACACCTTCCACGATGAACATTTCCGATTCGAGACGGGAAGATCGACGCAGGTTCGACAGCCGACGCTTCACGACTTTGTACGCCCTTTGCTCCATCGACGGTGCTGCCCGGGGAGCACAGCAAATAGACACGTCCTCACTGGCCCTTCGGATGCCGACTAGTTTTTCATTTTTTTCCTTTTTTTCTAATACGGTCCTCTCTCCGCAAAAGCGATCCTGCAGCCCTTGCATATGCCGGTCACGTTTTTATCGTTTCACATGGACGACGGGATGGTGGGAAAGACTTCTCCGATAGGTCGATTTCTCTGGTTTCCGTCGTGCAGGGCACGTTCACAAATGGCGTTCATATCGAGTGGGAAGGCATACCAAAAAGAGTACTGCATGGATTTGTTGCGCTGCCTCAAAGTTTTATAGACGGGGCACGGCGCGATGGGTCCTCATGGCATGAGGCCTTCTCTTTCTTCTCAGGCTGGATGGAGCGCCATAGAAAAACGGGTTTGCCGGTTCTTTTTCCCTTTTGGCTTTTAACGAGGTTACGACGAACGAAAGAAAGCGCGGGTCTATTCTCTTTTCTTCTTTTATTCAATCTTCGGGTTAGGGTGAAAAGAAGAGGAGAGGTCCGAACTCTCACCTGGGTCCGGGTTTTCTGCAAAATGTTCGTTTAGAGAGGGGGAAAAGCCAACGAACTTGACTTGCTTCTTTTATTTCTCCTCTGAGCGCGGAAATTATGTAACAGCAAGCGAGGGGGCTGCAATGGGATCGGATCCTAAAAAAAGTGATTTTCAAATCTTTCTTCTCTCATTTCGTTTGCTTTGCATCACCTGGATTGCTGTTTTCGACAGTCTTCATTGCGCGCGAGTGCTCATCTGCGGTTTTCTCCCGTTTTTGCTTTGCGATGAAAGACTACCTTTTTCGAAGTTTTCTCTCTCTCGCGATGAGGTGGGAGTAGGAGGGTTCTGGACTCCTGATTAAGCTGCGATAGACCATCAAATTCGACAGTTAGTGCTGTTACCGTGGAATGCCCGTTGGTCCTTGGTGATAATGTCTGGCCGTGATTGTGCTAACCTCAGTGTCCGGTTCTCCGCCCTTCAACTATCCCGTCGTAATTAGCCTCGGCCATAATCTGATGTCGCCGATATAGTTATGTGATATCTACGAAGGTGGGGGAAATGCTGGGGGAAAAGCGTGTCGTTAATCACAAACATGTCGTTATCTTTTCTACATGTGGCATGATGGTTGGTGTGAGGAGCCCCGGAGCAAGTCGGCAACGAAGTGATGTTAAATTCCAAGTAATGTGCCACTGAGCCATGACGACGCGGCGTAAAATGTATTATGTATATATGTAGACCTCGGGTCCGCCACGCGAGAAGAAGCGCCATGAGGTTTTGTACATCATCTTTCCCAACCATCAAGCAAACGCGATCCAGGAAAAAAAAAAGGTACTATTAGTTCTTCTCCCACTATTCGATCCCCCGCCCCTCCCCTCCGTCCCCATCACCGCAGGTGCAACAACCGCAGCAGATCGTACCTCGCGAAAAAGCTGCGGTTCCACTTGCCAAAGACGTACATGGGCAGGGTCAGCGCGCACACGGCGACCTGGACGCTGGCGACGGCGACGAAGACGGGGCGGACGCCGGCGCCGACGATCCAGTCGTAGCCCTTGAAGGTGAGGGCGAAGGAGAAGACGTTCTTGAAGACGAGCAGGCAGGTGAAGGCCTCGACGGCGACGTCGCGGTGGGCGTCGACGACGTACAGCGCGCTGGCGACGGCGCCGAGCACCATGCCCGCGACCTCGAGCGCGAAGAAGACGTCGGGCCACAGCCAGCCGTAGCGCGGGATGTCGGCCGCGACGACGCCGAAGCCGTACAGGCCGGCGCAGCCGAGCACGAGCTGCGGCAGCACGAGCACGAGCCGGAACTCGGGCTCGTAGACGCCGCCGTTGAGGCGGGTGAGGTGCGACGGGACCGAGTCGGAGAGGAGCCCCGCGAGGATGAAGCCGATGAGGGCGCCGACGAAGGCGCCCGTGTACATGTAGCCCGTTTCGACCTCGGTGAAGAAGAGGGGGGGCCCCAGCATGACGGCGGCGAGGACGACGCCGATCATGACGGTCCAGCCGATGAGGGTGCCCTGGATGAGGCAGGACTGTTGGGGAGATGAGCATTCCATTCGATCAAGGGGGTGGTGGAATTTAGACGTACCCATAGGATACCGGGCTGCAGGAACAGAGGGAATGGCCGCAGCGCCAGCTTCCAGAAACTCTCGTCCGTCTTGCGGCCGTTGAACGGCATCAGCGTCTTCGCGAAGCTGTCCTTCTGCGGCCGGGGCGAATGAGGTGTTGCTGCCGCCGCCGTGCGTGTGTGCAGCGCCTGCGTCTCCGTCTCGCAGCCGTTGCCTTTCCATTCTCCGAGCGAGCCCTCCTGGCTGCGCTTCTGCTGCGAGTTTCTGTTTGCACCACCACCGTCGCCCTCTTCGATCGCCTTCGCCTCCGCTAGCTCCGTGCCTCCTCTACCGTCCTCGAAGCTGCCACCGCCCGTTCCGCCATTCCTCCCTCTACCGCCCTGATAATCGCCCATATCCAGATTCAGCCGTTCGTCACGCCGATACGCCGTCTCGGGGCAAAACAAGACCAGCGGCGGCAACAGCAAACCCGCGAATATCGCGACAAAGTAAAACGTCCACCGCCAGCCCATCGTGTCCGTCATCTTGCCCACAATCACGGGGGTGAAGAAGGCGCCGCCAAACAGCGCCAAGTTGCTCAACGCCATGCGCTTCCCCCGCTCGTGCACAAAGTACAGGTCGCCAACGACGGCGTTCACCAGCGCCTCGAAGGGGGCGAGGCCGACGCCCTGGAAGATGCGCGCCCACAGCAGCGACGTGTAGTCGTGGCCGGACACGGCGCCGCCCCACGCGCTGCTGAAGATGACGAAGACGTTGCCGAGCAGGAAGGCGTGGCGCTTGCCCCAGATGCGCGCGGACGGCACGAAGAGGAAGCCGGCCAGCCCGACGCCGAGCAGGTGGTAGCCGGTCAGCAGCGCCATGTCGGTGAAGGTGCGGTCGAACTCGAAGGCTAGGGTTAGTGTGTTGGCGGCGAGCAGGGGGGATAGCGTCGACGCGATGACGGAGAGGAGCGAGAGCACGAGGAGGATCACGTCGCGGCGCCAGAGGGGCCAGTTCTACGTTGGGGATCAGCCCAGACAGGCCTTGGTGGGGGGTTTGTCTTTTTATTTTTTATTTTTTCATTTTTCTGGTTTGCATTACAGGCAGAGCTTGGAGCGAAAGGAAAGACGACGTACAAGTGGGTCGTTTGGATCATCGCTGGGCTGCGGGACCAAGAGGATCGGATGCGGCCCGCTGCGGTCATACTTCAGGCTGGGGTCCAGGGGTACGCTGTCTCTACGCTGTGCGTCCTCGTCCATGAGGACGGTGCCTGAAGGTGTCGCAACGTTGTAGTCAGCATCGCGCGCAACCGAGGGTGACGTGTGCGGCAAGGGGCGCGGGCGGTGGTGGTGTTGGTGAGGTTAGAAGAAAAGAAGTGGAGAGTGAGTGCTCAGCAACGCACCAGGGACGCGCTCGAGCCAGCGATCTTCTAACACTCCGAGCCCCATCTTTTCTGTGTGCGCGCAGCAGCCGTGGGGTGAGCGATGAGAGGAAGGCGAGAGCAAACGCAAACGCAAACAGCAGTTGCGGTGTGTGTACAAATGACGGAACGAAGTCGTGGTAGCGACGCGCATTAGCTTCCCGTGCGTCTCCGCCGGCGTGCATTTTAGACTTTGGCGCCAGGGTACCTTGGTGCTAAAATGGAACCCGCCGCCGCTGCACGCCACCCCATGTCGCGCTCATCTCCCCAACCCGGTCTAGAGTCGTTCGATTCTGGAGCCAAACTCGCCCGCCGTCGACTCAGGATAGGCTTTTGCCGTATCTTTCTTAGCTCACGCATGCACCAGAACATTTCCATCACGCCTTGCTTGTTCGCATCCTTTGCCAAGGTCTTGTTGTCGGCCCACCGAGTCGGGTAGCCGGGTGGGCAAGACATGGCGGTAATATTGGTTTCGCCCAAACTGCCGCAATGGTTCTCAGTAAGTTTCTCGTTTACAGCCAAGCCTTTGTTCAACTTCACCGCGGATGACTTTGTTCCACCGCAATTACTTCAGTTCGTATTCAATCTGCCCGACCTATACACAAGAGTGTTCCCTTTCTACCTACCCCGTGTTCGCCGTCCGAGAGGCTGCGCCTCGTTTCCCTGTACACGCCTATCCTCCCGCCCAACCAGCCGTACCCAATCCATAGAGAACCCGAGACCTATCCTGACTGTGTCGAGCTGCTCGACGGCTACCTGACGCTACGCTGTGCTTAGTGCATTATGCGCCAAATCTGAATTCTGTAGCCAAGGAAACGAAGGAAATCGAGGGAGAGAAAAGGAGAGAGAAATCAACATCGTGTGCAAAAGCAGAGGAAATGGAGTGCCCCAGATGTCTGCTACGCCTTTGAACCCACCCGCCATCATCGACCTGCTAATAAAGGAAAAGAAAAAGAGAAAAAAGGCTCGTAATGCTTGCGCCGATGACCGTGGTATCATGCTCTGGTTCTGCCAACTGTGGCTTCGTCTGCCTGTGCGCCAGGACCCAACATGCGCCGTGTCGAAATGACAAATGGTTGGGATGTGCTGTTTCATGCAGAAAGGAGGCCGGAGAGCTCCATGTGAAAAAGCCATGCCCAAAACTCCGTATCGTGAAATGATGCTAAGGTGAACTGTATTGTACCTCGTCTGACTTAGACGATCGGTCATTGTAGAATGCTGCGTAACTCAGCGAGGCGATGCGTTGGCTGCCACTGGCGTTGATGAGGGCGACCGCCCCGTCAGTGAAGCTCGCTTCTGCGACCTCTGGATCTCGATCTTCTTGCGAAGTGCTTTGAGTCTGGCTCTCAGGCCCTCAATCACTGCAAGACGGTTAGCGGTCGCCACTTCGGTGTACTGTAGGTGGGGTAGATGACTCACACTTCAGAACTGACGCTCTGTCTTCCTCCTCCAGCCCTTGAATCACATCATCTTCTTGCTTCCTGCTGCCTGGCTTGCGGCCCAGCATTTCTTCCTCGCTTTCGAAGATGGCCTCGAGCATGCGAATCGCCGTAGTGTAGTTGAGCTCGCAGCCCGGTAGATCCTCACCAACCAGCTCGTTGACAGCCGCAGCTCGGCTCATTTCGATGGCTCTGTCGTACATGAGCTTCTCAGCTGTGATGCCCGTGGGGAGATGGATGTTCTCCACAGAAGTGCCCGCGCTCGTGATCGAAGTCGAGTTGGATGGCAGATTGTTGGGATGAGCTGGGTGGTCGGGCGGCAACAGCTTTTGAGCCTCGAGAAGCTTGCGTCCGACAAACTCAGACTTCTCCACGCACTCATTGAAGCGTGTGCGCACCCACTGCACGATTTGGTTCATCTTCGTACCGATCGCTGCGACGTTCGCATTTCCGGAAGTGCGCGACGTATTGCTATCGCCAATAACTTCTCCACGGTGGCGTTGTCCCCACCAACTGCCCGCAAGGTCGATTGACTTTGCTAGGAGAGCCAAAGCCTTGACATAGAGGACTAGCGCCTCCTCCGAAATTGCCAGTATCGCATCTGTGGTCAGATCTTCATCCAAACCCTCCTCTTCATCATCGGTTCGAGGGTGAGTGCCTTGGATGCCCAGCCCGTGGTCACTGGGAGGCGGAGGCAGCAACTGTCTGTACTTGACTTCAGCGAAACCATAGATCACATGGCTGCGTTGAGCGAGCTCCTCCACAACGTCAAGGACCCTTGTATCTTTGTCCCTCGTCTTGTCGCTAGTCGCTTTGCCCCCGTCACCGACGACTATCGTGCTGCTTTGTGCCGTAGCCGTAGGATATATCGGGAACTGAGGGTAACCTTTCGGCGGCGAAGGGCCACGGCCTGGAGGAGAAGCACCAGTACCGAAAATTCTGTAGCTAGCCATATTGAGAGCTTTGGAGATGGCTGATGTGGCAGAACCCGGGCTAGCTGCATAACGCCTTTCATAGGAACTGTTCCTATGATGAAGTGGTTCAGGACGCCTGCCTGACGCAATCTGGATCGCGCGAGAAGTGTTGTTTTGAGCACCAGTCGTGGATGTAGGTGTACCCTGCGTTGTTGCCCGCCGAACCATTGCTCCTTGCTGAGTCGGGTGGTCTCTGTTGAATTGAGGGCTGGCCGCCAATTCATCGGCAAATGCATTCACTTCGACGGTCCGCTTTTCCACGAGAACATAGTCACGCTCAAAGGCAATGTCCTGAGCAGCACGCTCCTTTGCATCTCGAGCTGCCCTTTCGTCGGACCTTTGAGGGTTGCGTTGCGTGTCAAGGTGCTCGCGGAGAGCTGAAGAGCTTGGTGAAGGTGAATGGCGACTGCTCCGTCTGGTCATGGTAACAGCCGCTGCAGTGGGCCGTTCCTGGACCATGGGTGCTCTGGCAGGTGCAGTGGCGGTGTGCGTGACCGTGGGACGACGCTCTGCTTGGGCAGAGGGTGGACGATCCTGAACTTGGGCAACGGTGTTGCTGACGCGCCTGACGTGCTGGTTGGATGACGAGGGTGCTGCAATGGTGGGGCGGGGCGAGGGACGTTGAGGCGGGGTTGTGCCTGAGGCAACTCTGGGCCTGGGAGTCATCTCCATCTCAGTGGGTTGGGGCGTAGCAACTTGCTCGTTGGTCGGAGCACGTCTCTCATCAGCCGATCGTCCAAGAGCCTCATGAATCGAGCCCTGAGCTGCATCTTCGGGGTGCAAGCCAGGAATATCGCCGGCAATAACCACGTCGCAGAAGAACTTCTCGTGAGAGATTCGTTCTGTTGGGGTCTTCTTCAGGAGAGCTCGTACGATGTTCTTCATATCTCTGCTGATCGGAATTTCACCAAAGCTGATCCTGTCGTCCTGCTTTTCAATACGACGGAGCAGCTCAACGTGGTTGGACGCACGGAACGGTGGCTTTCCAACAAGCATCTCGTGTAGAACGGTTCCCGTGGACCACAGGTCAGCCTTTGCATCGTATTTTTCGTAGCGAAGAATCTCCGGCGCCATGTAAAGGGGAGAGCCACACAGCGTTTCCGCCAGTGATGATTTGGGGAGGAAGCGGGCGAATCCAAAGTCAGCCACCTTGAGCATTGGCAGGGAGGCGATACCAACGGCCGGAACCATCGAATCTGCCGCAGCAGCATAGGGAACCTCATTCGGACGGTAAGTCTGGTAGTAGAGTGGCGAGGGGTTGAGAAGGAGGTTCTGGGGCTTCAGATCCCGGTGGACGTAGTTCTTGGCGTGGATGAACTCGAGTGCGCTCGCGATCTGCTTAAGGAAGTGGCGGCAAAGGACCTCGTTGAGACCGCCAACCGGAGGGTTGGGATACTTCTTCATCATGTGTGCAGTTGCGGGGTGATCTGCAAGGGTTGCTCGCTTCTTGATGAAACTCGAGAGATCCCCCAGCTCACAGAACTCGGTCACGATGTGTATGTACTTGGGTACCTCCTTGCAGTCGATGAGCGCGACGATATGCGGATGGGTCAAATTGCGGAGGATTTGGATTTCGGTCGAGAGGTTATCCTTGAGCTTCTTGTTGAGCTTGGTGGTGTCGACCGATTTGATGGCTACGACGAGCTCCCGCTTCTTCTACAGTAACCAGCTGCGTTAGATCAGGGTGGCCGACCATTTGTTTGGCGCCACTGCGCGAGGCAGAGGGCGCAGAGCGGGAAGACGAAGTCACGTACAATGTGGACGCCCTTGTAGACGGTCGCGAAGCTACCCTTGCCAATCTGGTTCATCCTTCGGAACGAGCCCACCATGGTGTCCGAGTTGTCGGCGGCGGACTGCATGGTCGAGGACCTCCGCGGGCTCGCGGCGTGAGATGGGTGAGTTGGAGTTGCCATCGTGAACGACGGCCGGCAGGCTGGACGTTGTCTCAGCCGACAGCGACGGGGCTAGTGAGTCGCTGCGATCACCGGAGGTGAGGGTACGTGGACGAGGCAATGACGTGGGACATGGGCCGCGGCGACTAGTCGAGAGGCGAGAACGCGGAGCTTTGAGCGGGCGAGCGAGCGTAAGGCTTGACGGACGACGGCTCCGAGGTGGGACGGCAGGAAGCGCAGGCAAGCGCGGCTCGGGTATAGCGTCTGGTTGGCCTGGTCGAGGGTGGACGCGGCGGCGTTGTACGGGGATAGGCGGTCGAGTCAGCGAGCGGTTGGAGCTGCACGGGCAGCTATCGGTAGGCGCAACTGCGGCTCGGACGGGCGCAGGAACAAAGGAAAAAGAAGCGCGGGGATGGCGAGGGGAGGCCGGGGGGCGAGCAGAGGGCGTATTTAGGGGAGGTGTGCTGCGGTTAGAAGTGGAGGGCGAGCAGTCGGTCTGCGCGAGAGGTCGCGGCCGGGGAGCTTGCGGCGGCACGACGAGTCACGGGTCACTTGTCGATAGGGCGCTAAGATACGAAGATAAGTAACATGCGGAGGGCGCTGCACCTTTTAAAAGAACAGGCATCGCGAGCAGCCCAAAGCAAATGCCGTCATCGCGCTCCCAGCGCCTCAGCCTCCGCGACGGCTGCTGAGAGCACTCGCTGGTGGCGCATGCCCGAGAGGCCAGTCGTGATCACGCCTTTGCCATCATTTCTTACACTAGTGCGCGGTCGCTGGCAGCAGACGCGCTGGAGATGCCGCAATACTGCCGCGCGCAGCCCAAGCCCACGCCCGCCGCGCCCCAGGTGCTGATGCTCCTGCTCCTGCTGCTGCTGCTTAGCCGCCTGCCGTGATAGCGCGCTCTAATCTCTCTGCCTGCAGACCCTTGCGGTTGCCTGCACGCTGCAGCTCCTCAGCGACGCAAGGATGCGCCACGCGCGGGCGAATCACTGCGCTTGACGAGACCCTGGCCGGTGGGTGTCGCGGGGAAGCAGGCGTGTCGAGCCGGCGTTCTCTGCGACCACGGACCCAGATGTGATGCCATGGGCTGGCTTGCCAGCAGTGCAGCTGACCGAGGCCTCCCGGCCAGTGCGCTCGATGCGGCCAGCTGCGCCCGATCTCCCTACCTACCCATGTCTCGCAGGCCCCGGGCATGGGAAAGTGACAAGTGACTTCGACCTCGTCCCATACGCGTGGCCGAAGGGCGAGCGTTCTTCGTGTGGCCGGTCAGTCGCAAACACGCACGCACTGCATGCTGCACAACAAAGGGGCTCCTCCAGGCTGTCTGCTGCGTGGGCCACCTAGAGCCCTGACTGCGCGTTGTTACCTGCGAGACTCGCAATTGCGGGGACTGCAAGGTGACCACCGGTCAAGCGAGAGCCCGCCCTTGTCTCACCTCGCCGCCTTCCACGCCATGCCTTCAGCCTCATCACGTGAAACGGCGTTGTTCCGCGGATCGACGGACGCGAAACGGTGGCCGTTCGAGCTTTTCCACGTTCGCGCAGGCAAGGAGACGCGACACCCAGTCCCACGCACCCGCCCCATCTGCTCAACACCAACGTCGCTTCCAGCTTCGGACGGCGTGCATCACGATGGCAGGATCAAACCGCAAGCGTACAATTGATCTGGCCGCGGCCGACGATGACGTCCGATTCACCGGCTCGCAGACGCGCAAGAATCCCCGGCTAGGTGACGTTCCAATCGGCAGCCGCCCGGACGATGGCGAATGGGACGAGGGCGTCCTGGACGAGGACGAAGTCGTCGACCCTTCGCAGGAGTACAACGACCGCGCCTTCATCCAATACATGCTCTATGGTATTCATAGCCTACTGGCCAGCAGAGATGCACGCTAAGATTTCCACGTCTAGGTACCCTCAATGCCAAAATCGTTGGCGTGAGGTACTACAACGGCTATGCTACCATTGGCGAAATGGTCATGCTGCGCAGAGAGCCGCACAATCCAGTAAGCCTGGTTTCTTTTCCTCACATCTAGCTGCCCCAATCTTCCTCTTCTCACGGTTTGTCATGAAGGGCTGCCGTCATCGACAGGAAGCTTTAGCGCATTGTCAATCACGGTACCGTGCAACGGCCGGAATGTTCCTCCGGGTGAATCCTGCCGGGCACCATGAGCCCTACGAGCCACTAGCACATGACCGAAAATACACCCTCTACTGCACAGGCGGTGACCAGCAGGCGTGAAGAACCAACCTTCTGATCACACGCATACCTTAACAATGCGTTGCTGCGAACATCGAAACCTATTGTCTCCATCAAGACTTCCTAGTCACTCAACTGACAGAAGAACATCCGCTTACACTGCGCTACTTCACTACAGTATGACGGCAATGCCATTCAAGTGCTCAACGTCCAGGGTCAGCAAATCGGCCACATCCCACGCCAGATAGCTGCAAAGCTTTCCCGCTACATGGATAACAGATCCCTAATCGTGGAGGGTGTGATCACTGGCCACAAAGGCACATTCGACATGCCTCTTGCAGTTAAACTCTACGGGACCAGTGATCCTGTTGAGCGCTTGAATCTGACCAACGAAATGAAAGCGGATAGGCTTCCGTTGGATGCGTTCAAGCGAAACGAGAAAGCCGAGCGAGACAGGCTCAAAGCGGCACAGCAAGCTGCCAAGAAGCAGAAAGGTGCCGCCCGGCAAGGCAAGTCCAATGAGCAGTGGGCCACCGGGGCGGTGCCCGGTTCCTCGCAAGCGGACGAACAAAGTCTCGATGACATTGTGGGCGAGAGTGAACGTTTCAACCCGCGGAACGTCGATCAGATGGTTGAGAAGTTCGGAGCCCAGGAGACCGATCTTCAGAGTCTTCCGATGGCTAAGCAGCCCACGGAAATTTCAGCTGAGCTGCTGCCGTACCAGTTGCAGGGCCTGCAATGGTTGCTTGATCACGAAACTCCTCAGCTTCCTGTTGCAGGATCTGCAGATGTCGTGCAACTGTGGAGGCGCGCACCGCATCAGGCTAATGTGTTCACCAACATCTGCACGAACTACTCGATCAAGGACAAGCTCCCCGAACTAGCTTCCGGCGGCATCCTAGCCGATGATATGGGTTTGGGCAAAACCGTTCAAATGATTTCTCTGATCATGGCAGACCGTGCTTTGAACAAGCAAGATCACACTAGCAAGGCTACGTTGATCCTCGCGCCTCTGAGCGTCATGAGCAACTGGAGCTCCCAGATTAAGCGCCATGTTAAGCCAGAGCATGAGCTCCGAGTCTTGACGTACCATGGCACTCGAAAGAGGCCTATTGACCCCAAGACAATCGCCGACTACGACGTGGTCGTTACCACATACGAGACAGTTATGACAGAGTTCTGGGCCAAGCAAGGGAAGAGCTCGCAGAGCGTTCCCAGGAGCAATGGCTTGTTCTCTGTTCATTGGCGCAGAATTGTGCTTGATGAAGGACACAACATCCGGAACCCCGCGTCAAAGAAAGCTATTGCTGCTAGCAACCTGCTCGCACGCTCAAGATGGGTGCTTACGGGTACGCCGATCATAAACACTCTGAAGGACCTGTACTCTTTGGCCAAGTTCATCCGTCTCTCTGGTGGACTAGACCGGTTTGAGCTTTTCAACGGCGCCTTGATTCGACCTGTCAACCAAGGAGACGAACATGGTAGTTTCTTGCTGCAGATGCTGATGAGCAGTATCTGCCTCAGGAGGAGAAAGGACATGCCCTTCATCGACCTTCGCCTGCCAGAGCTATCGGAATATCTCCACCGTATCAAGCTCTTGCCTCACGAGCAAGAGAAATACGATGCCTTGGAGGCTCAGGCGAAGGGGACACTCGATCGATATCGTCAAAACCTTGCTGGCCATGACGCCGCGAAGACCTACCGTCATCTCCTCGAGATCCTCCTGCGCCTACGCCAGGTATGCAACCATTGGAAGCTCTGCGGCGAAGAGCGCATCACCGGACTCATGGAGCTGCTCTCGGAACAAAAGACAGTAGACCTCACACCCGAAAACTGCGCCGCGCTCCAAGCCATGCTCCAGCTGAGCATCGACTCGCAAGAGGACTGCCCCATCTGTCTGGAGCCGCTCCACGACGCCGTCATCACGTGCTGCGCGCACGCCTTTGGCTACAGCTGCATCGAGCGCGTCATCGAAGGCCAGCACAAGTGCCCCATGTGCCGCGCCGAGCTCCCCAGCACCGGGGCGCTCGTCCAGCCGCCCAGAGAGGCCCCGGCCCCTCCGCCCGTCGACGTCGACACGAACAGCTCGAAGATCGAGGCGCTGCTCAAGATCCTCAGGGCCACGGCGTCCAAGGACAAGGGCATCAAGACGATCGTTTTCAGCCAGTGGACCGGCTTCCTCGACATCGTCGAGCCCCAGCTCACGGCCGCCGGCATCCGCTTCGCCCGCATCGACGGCACCATGTCCGCGCTCGCGCGCGACGCCTCGCTCGAGGCCCTCGACACGGACCCGCAGTGCACCGTCCTGCTGGCGTCGCTGGCCGTCTGCAGCGTCGGCCTCAACCTTGTCGCCGCGAGCCAGGTCGTCCTGGCCGACAGCTGGTGGGCGCCGGCGATCGAGGACCAGGCCGTCGACCGTGTCCACAGGCTTGGCCAGAAGCGCGAGACGACGGTGTTTAGGCTGGTGGTGGAGGGCACGGTCGAGGAGAACGTGCTGAGGATTCAGGAGGATAAGAGGAAGCTGATGCGTCTGGCTTTCTCGGAGAAGAGTAAGGAGAAGAAGAAAGACAGAGGTGCGAGAGTGGCCGACTTGGAGAGGCTGTTGGGTGCAGGCTCTGGATGAGGTAGGCGTCGAGCTCAGAGTATTGCTTAAAAGTGGCGAGAAATCAAGATGGGGCTGCAGTTTAGTAGTAGTGGCGGCCTAATGCTATCAAGAGTACTAGTAGCTTATGAGATGATTCTTTTCAAAAAAGCGGGGGTTAGCTTTGGCTCCTTACTGAACAATCGACCAGGCTCATTTCAGCCAGTTGAAGAGAGTGACATGATTAGCTGGTAGGCGGGGGGTAGGAGTTCATGCATTTTCCTGGATCTGATCATGTGAGGTGTGCGTTGCTTTCGACAGTCAATATTTCCCCGTAAAATGGCGCAATCACAAAATGTGTCCAGACTTTGAAAACAGGAGCCACAGTATCAGATCATGCATTCATTCCCATGTCTTTTTCCGCATGACTCCCGAGTTTGCCGATGCCGCTTTGTTGCAAGCAATGAAGAAAAAACACCGACCCAAACTTTCAAGGTTCCCGATCAAGAAGTGCCCTTTATCTTTTTTGAGGTGTCCGTACAAAAAAATTGCCAAAGCACCCGCGTTCCTCCCCTAATCACCACCAATCCAGCCGCAGAGCGCCATGGCGACCAACGACTTCCGGAGTATAGTGGAGTGCGAGGACGATGATGGCGATACCGGCAGCGACGGGCAGCATTTACCTGAGCCTCCTGGCCTCACGCTCGGACTCGAGAAGGCAGAGGATGTCGTTCTCGCGGACTGTGTAGGCATGGACGTTAGCGGTTCATTCCTTTTTTCCGATTCGCGCGTGTGGGACGATGTGTTTTCGCAGTGAACGGTCGGCGGGGGGGAGCGGCATACCAGGGCCCTTGACGTTGCGGATGATGCTGCGGGTGGTGTCGTCCATGAACTCGACGCGGACCTGGGTCACACCGCCACGGGAGCCTGTTCACAGCAAAGGTATCATATTAGCCAGGAGGTCCTTGGTTTCATTGTAGACGCGATGGCGCAAGTCGTAGCGAGGGGACAGAGGCAAGCGAGGCGGTAGTGTGCGAGGCAGGACGGCGTACCGGTGCGGCCGAGGACGCGGGTGACCTTGACGAGCTTCACGGGAACCTTGGCGCTATCCATTTTGTGCGAGTTCGGTCAATGCGACGTAGTAGTATCGGTATCGAGAGGGGCGGTGGTCGGTGAGTGGTCTGGTGTCGCGGTTGGATGTTCGTCGGTGCTGGCGTTGCTTCGAGATGTGGAGCTGGAATTTCGAAAGTGCGGCCGCGCGATTCTTGGCGCGCTCTGATCCGCCCGCCAGCCCTGCCGGCCGTCGGCCAAACGCCTGAGGCCCCGCGATAGCGTAGGTAGCGGAACAGCCTCCCCAAGGCCGTACACGGCGCCGCCCGACGCCGGAGCTCAGCGACAGGAGCTCTCGGCCGGACGTATTTAGCGTTTTTACTCGAGCTCTTGTACAGCGAATAATGTCCGAACTTTGCACCGCGTGTCGCGCACCCGACGAGTAACAGGCATCGTCATCTCCGCGGCGGAAAGACCCCACCAGCGCGGCGCTTGACTCACTCAGAAATTATCGTGGTTCCGCAACACCACCCGTCACGCCGGACATACCCACGCCCGCCGGATCCGCAGTGTCGTTCGTTCGAACCAATTGGGCGTGCCTAACCCCGCGACCTCTGTACAACCACTGTACTCTTCTTCTCGTGCCCGAAACCTAAGACAGACTCTGCACGAACTTCCTCCCGCGATTGGACACCATGGATCTCGTCAACCAGTGAGTTGGGCCTTTCGCATACGCACTCTTGCCAGCTCGCGCGCATCGCTAACCTTCCCGCCAGCCTCAATGACCGTCTTCTCTTCGCCGTGCCCAAGAGTCCGTACACCGCCCGCGCAAGGCCTCTTCCCGTCCGACCCGAAGTAAACAACCTGCTGACGCCGGCGTGACCGACACACAACAGAGGGCCGCCTTCACCAAGCCTGCCTGGACCTGCTGAAGGGCTCCGACATCCAGTTCCACCGCCACTCGAGGCTCGACATCGCGCTGGTCAAGAACCACCCCATCGCGCTCGTCTTCCTGCCCGCGGCCGACATCCCGACCTTCGTCGGCGAGGGCCGCGTCGACCTGGGCATCACCGGCCGCGACCAGGTCGCCGAGCACGAGGCCGTCTCGCCGCCCACCGACACCACCGGCGTCGAGCAGGTGCTCGACCTCGACTTCGGCGGCTGCAAGCTCCAGGTCCAGGTGCCCGAGAAGGGCGACGTCGCCGACCCGAAGCAGCTGATCGGCCGCAATGTCGTTACCAGCTTCACCAACCTTACCGAGCAATATTTCAGACAGCTGGAGGGCATTGACGCGGGGGAGAAGCTTAAGACCAACATCAAATACGTCGGTGGCAGTGTGGAGGCAGCATGCGCTCTGGGCGTTGCGGACGGCATTGTGGATCTTGTTGGTGAGTGGAAGAAAAGGGAGAGGGTTCGGTTCGAGGGGCATCGTGCTAACAGCTTCGTGCTCCACAGAGTCCGGCGAGACTATGCGTGCCGCTGGCCTCAAGGCCATCTCGACTGTTGTTGAGACGACCGCTATCCTCGTCAAGTCCAAGAAGCCTTCAAACCCGCAGCTCGTCGACTTAATAGCTGCCCGTATCCGCGGTGTCATCAGTAAGGGATTTGTTATATCAAATGCTTCCTCACGGTCACTAATACGTGTTTGCAGCCGCCCAGAAATACGTTCTCTGCACCTACAACATCGAGCGCACCCAACTCGCTGGTGCTCGCGACATTACCCCCGGAAAGCGCGCCCCTACCATTACCTCGCTCGAAGACGACGGATGGGTTGCTGTCCAGGCCATGGTTGAGCGCAAGAAGATTGCTACCGTCATGGACGATCTCGCAAGCATCGGCGCTTCTGATATCCTCGTCACGAAGATCGAGAACTCCAGAACGTACTAGAAAGATAAAAGGAAATTTAGACTTGATTTCGAGCGTCTCTGATCGGATATTCCGGCATGAAGTTTTAGAGAAATAGGAAAGCCAAGGCAAAAGCTAATAGACGGTTCCGAGACTTCATTCCACGACACATGGTCGGCACGTTTCCGTCAGGCTCGAGATATGTGAACTGTAGGGCAAACGCCCCTTTTCCTAGGTCTCTCTCCCCAATGTGAAATCTCACCGGAACTATCCAGCAAGCGGAGTGCGTCACTTCACGCCTGTACATGGTTGAGCTACGGCAGATCGCGAACGATGCTCCTTTCAACCGCACAACCTTGATCAACGTAGTCGTAACCATCAACGTCCCATCACCAGTGTCCTCGCCTGCAACGTTTCACTCCCCCCACTTCTCCATCACAAAACACACCACCGCCAACGTGACGGCCACGACGAAGACGACGACGCCGAGCGTGATGGCTATGGCGAAGCACTGCCTGGGCGAGCCCTGGGGCGAGTACGTCGTCGTCCACGGGCCGGGGGAGCCAGAGTCGGCTCGATCACGCGGATGACGGTGTCGTGGAGACGATGGTGGAGCCGAGGCGGTGCGGCTGTCGAGGCGGCGGACTGATCCGGAAGCATCGTTGTTGATGGCGTCGTCGTCGTCGTCGTCCTTGGTGGGGTTCGCGGGAGAGGCGAGGCGGATGAGCCTGGAGGGGCGGATGGACTGTAGGGCGTCAAGGGGGCGGTCGTCGGGTTGGGAGGGCGGGGAGGGGTGGAGGTGGGGTACGGGGAGTAAGTGATGACGATGGTGTGCTTCGCTGCGCTTGCTGCTGCTGCTGTCGGGGGAAGGGGGAGGAGTTGTTGGTTTGTAGCGGGGGAGTCGGTGGTGTTGGTGGTGGTGGTAGAAGTGGGTGGCCGGTTTTGGAGTCGGGTTGTGCGAGGATGAAGACGTGGGCGCTTGCGGAGCCGATGGTGGTGGTGGTGGTGGTGGCGAAGACGAAGATGGCCCTGCAAACGGTGATGATGATGAGGCTGGGCAGTTGGAACTGAAGCAAGTTTTCGATGTGATTGAGTGGTAGACGTGGTTTTCATATGTCCCCATGGGAGACGATATGCAGTCGTAGGGGTGATCGAAGAGCGAGGTATTGCTATTAGGGCGAGATGATGGGCGCGGCTGCGTGATGGCGGCTATGGGTCGTCCAGAAGATAAGGCGGCGGTGCAGGAGACCAGTGATTTCGGGTGCACCGCCCGGGGGAGAGGGTGAAGGATGCCGATACTGGCCTCCTCATCTGAGATTTCGCGCATGGCGGCGTGAGACCGAGGGTGCATTGTGAGGATGAAGTATGAATCACTTGCGTATGTATTGTCCAGCGCGTGGCGTTAGAGGCAAAGGATTTGTGATATACAGCGATTTGTTTCCATTCAGAAACGGACATCGTGTCCAAGGAGGCGGAGCACAACTGTATCACGAGGCAGGAAGAGGAAAATTCGCTCATGTGAAAGTGCTTGGCAAGGGATGTTGTGTCTGGTCTGCTAGATATACTTTCCCGTCTCTCGTCAGGGTGCCAGATTTTGCCCATATCCTCTTTAGGTAGTGGATGGCCCACCCAATAGGAAAGTGGCTCCGCATGCACAAAGGCCTTACTTGTCTTCTTCTTGCATCTCTGTTAAGTATCCTGAGGCGATGTACACGACGGAGAGGGGATTTGGCGCGGGATGATAGCGCTGCGAGATATATTTAAATCGCGCTTTCGGCCAAGACAACCCAATTCGTCCGCATGCTCGATGAGGCGAATGACCTATGTCGATCAAACGCTGATTTATCGAGACTAATAGGTGGGCATAGGACGAGTCATGGTTCCATTGGCTTTGATACCAGGCCCCGGTCCACTTGCCCGAATTGACCATTTCAGCCCCGGGCCGGACCGGTGACGTACCGTTAAACGCGGGGAACGTGATGGCAAAGCAGACGCCCGGCAAACCATCTCCCGCGTCTTACAGGCCATAGGTGGCATCATGGCTGAGATGCAAGATCAGGAGAACATCTTCATTCTGGATTATTGGAGCAGACGGGCAGGCATTTGGTTGCAGCTCGAGCAGTGGCTGGTGCCGGGGAGATGATCTCATCACTTTCCGAACTAAACTCAATGCGCATTCCAACCCACATCCATCTCTTCTGTCGTTTTACAGCATCTACACTTTCACTCTCACGTACCTCGTTCTTACAGCCTCGACCTAATGGACACCAATTATTTCGTGTGCACGCTTGGCCAAGCTGCCAGCTTGAGCGGAGGCAAATCGAGCTTCAACAACATCAACGAGTTTTTGGATCTACAGGCACAATCGGTGGGAAATAAGCCGGCTGTTGGCTTTTTCGAGCCCGTCAACGACCAAAATGCGCCGAGTGATGTTCCCTCCCAACCTGGCAATTCGTCGTCTCCAAAGCCGCAATTGAAGCGTTGGACCATCACTTTCTCAGAACTCCGGAATGGCTCTCTCCTCGTCGCCGACATCATCAACCGCAAACTTGGAGAGCACCTCAACGAGAGGCAAACCGTCGGTCTTCTATCCCCCAGCTCGCCGACCTTCGTCTTCATCTGGCTGGCCCTGATCCGCCTCGGTCACTCCGTGCTGCTGGTCGCGCCGCAATGCCAACCGCCCGCCATCGCACACCTGCTCCGCCTCTGCTCCGCCTCAACCCTCTTCCACGACCCCTCCCTCGAACCTCTAGCCGCCAAAACCGCCGAAACAAGCACTCTCACCACCATCCCCCTCTCCTCCATCATCCCAACCGACCTCTTCTCCTCCCTCAAAACGCCAACCCAACCCTCCACCCTCCCCGCGCACCCCATCCAGCAAACCGACATCGCCTTCCTCTTCCACACCTCGGGCACCTCCTCGGGCCTGCCCAAGCCGATCCCGCAAACGCACCGCGGCGCCGCGTGCGCGCTGCCGCGGGCCCTCCCCGGCGACGCCGCGACCTTCACGACGACGCCGCTCTACCACGGCGGCATCGCCGACTGCCTGCGCGCGTGGGCGGGCGGCGCGCCCGCGTGGCTGTTCCCCGCGCACGCGCTGCCGGTCACGGCGGCGAACGTGTGCGCGTGCCTCGACGCCGCCGCGCTGGAGACGGAGAAGACGTCCGCCGCAACAACAACATCGTCGTCGACGTCCAGAGGCTCGCGATCGGGCGGCGGGGATGATGATGATGATGATGATGATGATGATGTTGGCGGGCGGTGCCCGTGCCCGCCCGTCCGCTACTTCTCCTCCGTCCCGTTCGTGCTGCAGCTCCTCGACGCCGACCCCGGGGGCGCGGGGCTGGCGCGGCTGCGCGGCATGGCGCTCGTCGGCGTGGGCGGCGCGGCGCTGCCGGCGGACGTGGGCGATCGGCTGGTCGGGCGCGGCGTGAGGCTGGTGTCGCGGTACGGGAGTGCCGAGTGCGGGTTCCTGATGTCGTCGCATCGGGAGTACGACGGGGGGGATCGGGAGTGGCAGTATCTGAGGTGCGGCGGGGCCGGTGGGGAGCACTTGCGGTTCGAGCCGAGGGAGGGAGGGCTGGCGGAGTTGGTGGTGTTGAAGGGGTGGCCGCACATGGTGAGTGGCGCCTTTTCGCTGTGTTTTGGTGGAGACTGGGCTGCCTGTGTGTCTTGGTTTTGGGAACATGGGGCTGACAGGAATTACTTGCTGGTGGAACAGGCGAAGAGTAACAGGGAGGACGGCTCGTTCGCCACGGCGGACTTGATGATCCCGCATCCGACGATTCCAGACGCTTGGAAGTACCATTCACGCGCCGACGCGCAGCTCACTCTCATCACGGGCAAGAAGTTCGACCCCTCGCCCCTGGAGTCGGCCATGGCGGCGAGTCCGCTCCTCGACGATGTCTTGATCTTCGGGAATGGACGGCCATTCCCCGGTGCGCTACTATTTCGAAGTGAAAGCTCTGCGGCCCTGTCTGATGAGGAGTTGATTGATGCCGTGAAGTCGCTGGTTGAGAAGCTCAATGAGGAGAGTCAGCAGCACGCGCGGATACCGCGGAATATGCTTGTGCCGATGACCCGTGATCCAGGGGCTCTAGAGAAGAGTAGCAAGGGGACTGTTCTGAGAGGGAAGGCCGAGGAGAAGTATGCAGATCTGGTCGAGAGTAGGTATGGCAAGCTCAGTGTTGGAGACGGCTCCAAGATACCGGATGAGGATGTGGCAAGATTCATCGTTGGTTTGATTGAGAGTGTGGTATCAAAGCCGGGGAAGCTGGGTGAGGATGACGATCTTTTTTCTTATGGCGTTGACTCCGTTGCGTGCATGCAAATACGATACGGCTTGAATCAGGTAAGGTTTTGTCACGGTATTTCGAGTGTGTAACTGAACTTCCCGGCAGCTCCTTCCAAATTCTTCTTCGGAACTGCCGCTGAGTGTTGTGGAAGACTGCGGTACGGTCAAGAGGTATGTCACGACTGTTGATTCAGACTAAGAGTAACGAAGCTGAACCCCTTTTCATAGACTAAGCAGTTTTATGCTAAAGCTGCGCCACGGGGAATCGTACGAGGAGAGCGAAGACGAACTTGAGCTTATGCTTAGCCTTGTTGAAAAGTACGGTAACTTCGACAGCATACGGCAAGTTGACTCCACAACAACCAATGGCGCTGTCAACGGCCAAGCCAATCGAGACGTCGTCGTAAGTAACACCGCACTGCCTAGTAACGAAGATCCTCCACTCACGAACACAGGTCCTGACCGGGGCCACCGGCGCTCTGGGAGCGCACATCCTGCACCTATACCGTGCCTCCAAGCAAACCTCCAAGATCTACTGCTTAGCCCGCGGTTCCGACGCGCACGCCGCCCGCGAACGCGTCGACAAAGCCCTCACCCAAAAGCGTCTCCCGGGC
This sequence comes from Diplodia intermedia, assembly GCA_021495925.1. Lineage (NCBI taxonomy): Eukaryota > Fungi > Ascomycota > Dothideomycetes > Botryosphaeriales > Botryosphaeriaceae > Diplodia > Diplodia intermedia. The sequence continues at coordinate 51,818 of JAKEKT010000097.1, read as the reverse complement.
CTGACGGCGTCCGAGCACGCCGGCAACTCGAAGATCGTAGTCCTGCAGTCCCAACTGGGCGAAGCCAACCTCGGCTTGGCCGACGAGACGTACGCTAGGCTCGCCGCCGAAGCCACCGTCATCATGCACATCGCGTGGTCGGTGAACTTCCGGGTGCGGCTGCGCAGCTTCGAGAAGGACAACATCGCCGGTGAGCAAGCAAGCAAGCAGCAACAAACGCACACTTGACCCGTAAAAGAAAAGAGTAGACAAAGCTAACCAAACCGTCACTCACAAAAAGGCCTCCACAACCTCCTCGCCCTCGCCCTCCGCTCCCCGCGCCCTCGCCCGCCCTTCTTCGCCTTCTGCTCCTCCGTCGCCAGCGCAGCCAACCACCGCCCTCCTTCGTCCCGCGTCCCCGAGCGGCCCCTCCCCTCCTTCTCCTCCTCCCCCACCGCCTCCTCCCCGCTCGGCTACTCCCGCTCCAAATGGGTCGCCGAACGCATCTGCCAGCGCGCGCACGAACACCAGCAGCAGCAGCAGCAGCAGCGTGCGAACAACAGCAACATCTCCGTCTTCCGCGTCGGCCAGCTGGGCGGCGACGCCCGCGACGGCGTGTGGAACGCGCGCGAGGCGTGGCCGCTGCTGCTGAGCACGGTGCGGGTGACGGGGTGCCTGCCCGCGCTGCGGGGCGAGGCGTTGGCGTGGCTGCCGGTGGATGTGGCGGCGGCGGCGTTTGTCGAGGCGGCGGGTTCTTCTTCGGCCGCCGCTGCTGTTGCTGTTGCTGTTGCTGGAGAAGAAGAAGAAGATGGGATGGGGGAGGGCGAGGAGATGAAGGTGTATCACGTTTTGAACGAGCATTGCGAGCCTGATTGGATGCAGTTGCTGGAGTGGCTGGGGAAGGTGGAGGAGTTCGAGGTCGTGGAGCCGAGCGTGTGGTTGGGGCGGTTGGAGGAGGTGGCGGCGAGGACGGATGGTGGTGGTGGTGGTGGTGGGGAGAGGGAGCAGCATCCTGCCTTGAAGCTACTTGGACTCTGGAAGGACGCGTACGGGGAGGAGAAGGGGCGGTCGGCAGGGGCTGGGATTGAACGGCGGACTTTTGCTATGGAGGAGACGAAGAAGGTTGCGCCCGTGTTGCGCAAGGTCAGGCCGGTGGATGATGAGTACTTTGGAAAAATCTGGAGATGGATGCGTGATGTGAAGATGGTGTAGGGTAGAGGTATACGGTGCTCATAGAGGCCAGAGGCATTGACTTACCAGGAATTTGACTTGGATATACCTCTCGGGACCATGCATGCAGCTTTCCGAGCCCAAAACAAACGGAACACCCCGCTCGGAAGCATTCCACCAACGTGATATTTACACACGTCACAGTAGATCGAAGTGGGTGTTGCATATGTTACAATCACAAGCAGTGGCGCCGGGCGCCGGCAAAAAGGATCGATACGGCGGGACATGCCTCGCGGTATCGGAGCAGCATCCAGCATCCGTTCATGGTGGCAGCCAGACCAGTTGACAGGATGATTGGTGCTGGCGATGGACGTTTCGGAAAAAGGCCCGAGTAGTCCTGTGTGGTGGGATCCTGCAGACGGATCACGGGAGAGCCGCACACGGCTGGCGGCGGCGCTTTTGCGGAACGGTCGGGGGGGCGAGTGGCTTGGGATGGGGTTTTTATTGCGGATCTACGGTGGTGCGGTGCGGTGGGGAGGGCATGGCGTGCGGCAGTGGTTAGGTTGTGCCGGAGCGTTGGCCCGATCGGGCAATTGCAGCTGTCCCCGAGGGCTCATCGGGGAGAAGGACGTGGCGTTGGTGCGGATCATCAGACTAGCCACGCGGGAGAGGAATTTCCCGTGAGTCTATTTCCATGGTTTTTGGCGGGTACGGCAGAGAAGAGCCGTGCCTACCTGGCAGTGAAGATTGCGGTGATGCAGAGACATCTGTAGCTCCGAGTGCTGCCATAGGCCGGCGACTTCACGAGCGCAGCTCATTCCAGCCACCTTGAAAGAAATGCTCTTATTAGCTCACAATGCAAAGTCAAGGCTTCGGCAAGTTTCTGTCCCGAACCATCCATCTTTTCTCTTGACTTACGAAGCCCTCTTTCCGCCGACCAGCTCCCCGGGGGTATATTCCGCTCTAGCAGCCCAAATCCATGAAACGATAACGCACTCAGGTCCCGCCCCGGCGTCGGCCAACAACCGTGCTAAGAAAATGAACCACTTCTTCTCAATGCTTCCCCTTGATAATGTTTTCCTGACTCTCCGTGCCGCCGCCGATTCGCATCTCGTATGTACTTGCCACCTCGTACGTGTTCGTGATGATGATCTCGTCTTTCTTCGGACTTCTCCACCAGCCCTTCGATATCCTGCTGCCACCCACCACGCCTGTCGTTCCTTTGGTCATCATGGCGAAGGGGATACTGAGTCTGCTCAGGCTGCGGCCGCGGTTGTTGGATGATTTCGGATAGACGCCGTCGTCGAGCATGTTCGGCATGTAGTGTTTGATGAGGGGCTTCAACGAAATGAGGCATTGGCATATGATGATGACGTTGATCTCTATGGTCCTGGAGGTAACTGTCAGCATTTTGCATTTGGACACAATAGATAAAAAATACTCACGACCACAATGAGACGTGGGTCTGTTCCCACGTGTAGTCTGCGAGTTTGCCGATATTCTGGATTGTAATAAGCCGTATTATTGCGGCGGCCACGGCGCTTTCTTCATGTCAGCTGCGCGGGACTTCGTAGCGGTTTCTCAGGGCGTATGCTTACAGAAAACCTCCGGCCATTACCAGACCCACGATCATCAATTGACCGACAGGGAACTGAAGCTTGTGAATAATAGACACGGGCATTATGACGACAAGGCCATCCGTGGAGATGTTCAGAATTGCTTGGATGAGCGTGAGGTTGCTGAGACATTGGCTCTTGGAAGCGTCGGTTGGTCTGCATATGGCGCCGACCTAAGTCCACCGTCAATACTTGGAGCTGGCCAGAAAGCATGCTTGGCACATACCACCACCGTTGATGCCACTGAATAACCGACTATAATAGCTATCACAGTGTACACCACGACACGGAAAGCTTTGTTGGGATTCAAACGGTGATACAGGAGAAGTATCGAAAACTTGGAGAGAATCGGCGCCCAGCTATCACAGTGCTATCAGCAGGTGGGATTACAAGTGTGCGAGGTTTACATACCAATAAGTTGTGAGCACTGGTATGCTCCACTTGATCCTAATCAGTCTTCATTCCAGCTCAATTCCTAGTCTTGGAGACTCACCAGCGCATACTCGTTCGCCTGCGCAATGCTCACGTTCCACAAGTGGTTACCGAAACCATACTGCATCCCTTCGATGGCTGTCAGTATTATCTTGCAAGGTAGGACAAAGGAAAATACTCACATTGCACCTCGCAAACGAAAAACGCAACACTCAGCATCTGTCCGTCTTCGTGTCAGCCCCCGATCCCACATCCTGTCCTTTTCTCGGTGTTGTTTCTCTTACCCAGGCTGCCACAACCGCATCTGTTCAAACACGAAGAATACAAATCAGTTAAAACGTTCCATTCATTCCTCCATCATTCGCCACTTCACAACAACATCGATGTAACCAAAAGTCTTTCTTTCTTTCTTTCTTTCTTTCTTTCTTTCTTTCTTTCTTTCTCTCGTAGGAAAAAAAGACCTACAATCGTCCAGTCCAAAATGCCTCATCACTCCCGCCCGCGCCCATATCCGCAGCGCCAGCGCCACCGTCGCTCCTCCAACCAATCCGGCACCTGTCCGGACAAACTCCCACTGCGCGTCCGTCATCGGCCCGTCGAGGGTCGATGTTTGCCCCGCGGGCGCTTGCATGGCGGGTGTTGCTGTTGTCGCCACCATGGCCGACAGGGAGGAAGAAGGTCGAGAGAGGAGAAACGAATAAGTGGGAATGGAGAATAGAAGAGAGGCAGAAGGGAAACGAAACCGAGTCAGCTGCAGAAGGGTATGCGTCTGAGATTGAATATGAACCCCGGAATATGCAGCAACGGGAGGGTAGGAAGGTGCAGAAGATCAAGCCAGGCGAAAAAAAGTTAATCTAAAGTGTGGCGACACCAGGACTGGGGAAAGGGCCAAGGCGAATGGGGCGATCTTTGTGGCTTCGGGATCCTGCAGGAATAGATGGGCGGCATGTGGCTGGGGAGTGGTCAAAGTAGGGCGGGAGGGAGGATGATTGGGAGAGGGACGGCAAACGCGGTCCCGCGCGTGTGTGCCGAGACGGAGGAATATGTAAGTAACGATAGTAGCGGCGGCAGCGAATAGAAGAAGGCGGCATCGAACAGCGCGAAACTGATTGACAGGAGTGGGCGGACAATAGCGCGATTGGAATGGCGGAGGACGGACATGGCCCGCAATGGGGAGAGGATCGGACTTGGGGGGCCCAGAGATGCTTCGGCTTCGACCAGGCCGCCGAAAGAGCATGTTTGGGCCGTGGCAGAGGCATCAATTTCTTCAAGACAGGTCCCGAAACAGAACGAAACTCCGGTGCAATGGAGCGCAGGGCTGTGTTGCAGGAGCAGGACCCCTGCACATGGCGAAACGCTGGGGTGGCCGATTCCCTTACGCGGCAGTTGAGCGAGGTCATGGCCCCCGAGCCGATCATGCAGCGTCTGTGCCTCACACGGCTGTCTCCCGCCGCTAGCGCGCGGTTTGTTCGTAGAGAGAAACTTCCGGCACACGGACGGTGGCCTGGAACACCTTAGCACCGTGATCAGCCTGCTCACCTCCGTCGCTATATGCCTTCTTAATTCCTCGTCGGAAATATCTTCTTCATACAGCCGCCCATTGCTATTGATAACCTCAACAGCACGGCCCTGCCGCTGCTGCTTTTCGAGAATTGCAATCTCCCGACCCGCGACGCTTGGACGAGCTGCTACTCACGATGCCAATATTGCCTTTTCCCTCCAGGCTGCTCCGGCAAGCATGCCTTGTCCGAAGATGATCAGCTGGCACCGCTGCACCACCACAATTAGCTTGCAAGCGTTGGAACTAGTCGATAGCTGAGACTTTACCCGAGATTCCACGCACGTAGATCCCCGCTTGCGCCGCAACCCCCGGCTGTTCCGCTCGACCCGCTTTTTGGCGGAAGCTGTCGTTGCTGTCTGCAACGGCGTCGGGAGATGTGGGAGTACAATAGAGGAACGGGACCTCCCCTCTGACACTTGCTGTGCCATCATCAGGCCAAAGAACACCCGACGAACCCGACGGACGAGGAAACGTGGGGCCACGTGCTGATCAGAGCATCCCCGGTAAATTTAAATCCGACCAGCCCGCTTTACCCTTTACTCGCCGTTGTAGCAAGGCCTGACTGGGCTGCTGCTCGTCGAGTGCCTTCAGTACGGATGTTGCAAGCCCAGGATCCCCTGTATGAAAACAGCCATACCATCGAGTAGCTTCTCGTACTACGTAGCCGCCCCGCGCATCGTATATGAGGGCCATCTTGCTGGTATTTAGCGTGCGATTTGATCCGCCAGAAGCCTGGAGAGGCCTTTTGCCGTGTGGTGACGAGGGTTTGAGCGATTCAACAGACGTTGAGGCGAGAGTTGAAACGAGGCGAGCTCCGTCATAAGTTGCATGAAGCGCATGGCATCTCTACGCGGGTTGATGCGAGACCGCGCCCGTGCGGGTGGGCTGATGATAACTGACCGTTCAAAAGATCGCTAGAGGCTCTCTTCTGTGTCCTTCCTAAACGGTTTGAACTCGAGGCAGAAGCTCGTTTCGACTGGGAACAAGCAAATGCGTAGAGCAAACGCGACAAGGACATGCAACCCGTAAGGGCTTGAAGTATCCAAAGTAATCGATTGACGTACCTCTCTCTTCTCTATCTCTTCGTTTTCTTTCTAAAGTTTGGCTCTTCCAACCTTCTCTTCCTCCGCCGCCTGAGCCTTGAGAACTCTTCTTAGAATCTTACCGCTGACACTCTTTGGAATCTCATCGACGAACCGGACGCCACCTCTCAATCGCTTGTGGTGTGCGACCTTCTCGGTTAACCACGCTATTATCTCCTTCTCCGTCCTCGGGCTGGCCTCGATGCCCTTCGCCGGCACAACGTACGCGCGGGGCACCTCGGTGGCCTGCTCTTTGTCGTAGATGCCAACGACGGCAACGTCCTCAATCGAGGGGTGCGAAACAAGCAGTCCCTCAAGCTCAGCGGGCGGCACCTGGAAGCCTGTTTCACCGTCAGCCAAAAGAAAACCCCACCACCCTACAACGCCCTTGAAGCGCCGCACCTTTGTACTTGATCAGCTCCTTCACCCTGTCGGTGATGTAGAAGTGGCCCTCGGAATCCTGGTGGCCCACGTCTCCGGTCTTGAAGAAGCCGTCTTCGGTCAACGCGTTGCGGGTCGCCTCCTCGTTGCGCCAGTACCCCTTGAACACGTTCGGCCCCTTGATCCACAGCTCGCCCGTCCCACCTACAGGAACCTCCTTCTCTCCGGGATCCATGTACTTGGCGACCTGGTTCGGCATCAGCTTGCCCACGCTGCCGATCTTGGCGTCCCAGTCGCGCCACTCCTGCGTGTGCGTCGTCGGGCTCGTCTCGCTGAGGCCGTAGCCCTGCTTGACCTTGAGCTTGCGCTTCTTCCACAGCTCCTCGACGATCTCGCGCGTCAGCGGCGCGGCGCCCGAGTTGGACATGCGCAGCGAGCTGAGGTCGTACTTGTCCACGACGGGCGATTTGCTCAGCGCCAGCACGACGGGCGGCACCAGGTAGGCGAAGGTCACCTTGTGCGTCTGCACGTGGCCGCAGAACTTTTCGAGGTCGAACTTGTCCATGACGACGAGCTGCACGCCCATGTATATGCCGTGATGGACGAGGCACGTGAGGCCTGCGCGCAGGGTGTCAGTCCACGCCGCACAAGCACACTCTCCCCGGCCGATTTGATCACTCACCGTAGATGTGGAAGAATGGCAGGAACGCAATGACCTTGTCGCTCTTCCAGTCGAGATTCACCCCCTCGAGCGCCCTGTTCATCAGCACATTGGCCACGATGTTCCGATGCGTCAGCATCACACCCTTGGGCAGCCCTGTCGTCCCGCTCGAGTACACCAAAAAGGCCAGATCCTCGGCCGGATCCAGCCTCGTCCGGCGGAAGCGCGCCGTGCCCGAGATGTTGCGCACGCTGGTGAAGTGCTTCGTCACGCCGTCGGGATCCCGCGCGTCGCCCATGATGATGACACGGTCCGGCGGCAGGCCGGCGGCGGCAGCGGCTTTGCGCGCAACGGCTAGTTGCGGCAGCTGGGTAACTACGGCGGCGGCGCCCGAGTTGCGGAGCTGGAAAGCCAGCTCGTCGGCGCTGTAGGTGGGGTTGGCGGGCGAGACGATGCCGCCGGCCCAGTGGCAGCCCCAGGTGATGGCGGGCGTGTCGATGCAGTTGGGCGAGAAGATGGCGAGCACGTCGCCCTTTTGCCAGTCCCAAAGGCCCTTCAGCCCTTTGCCGAAGTCCTCGGCCGTGCTCTTTATTTGGGCATAGGTGTAGGTGCGGTTGGTGTTGGCATCCAGGTAGATTACTGGGAGCGTGTCAGCAGTGTTCTGGGCGTTGATTGTATGTTGTTTGCTCCAGCATCGTCAATTCTTATGGACACTTAGGAGCAGTTGTATGTGTACCTTGGTCATCGGGGTAAGGCTTGTCTTTCCTGTCGAAGAGGAATGCCCAGACATCCAAATTAGGCACATCTAAAGGAGGGTAAGGCGATGGAGTAGGCATTATGGTTCGTGACAAGCAGAGTGTGGGAGAAAGGGGAAAACGGCGGGGAGAGAGAAAGGCGGGGAGGAAAAGGCGGCACGCGGGCTCGTCCAGCAATGCGGGCGGACAGATAGGAGCAGCAGCCGACGCTGGCCGCGCCGAAGTGGTGGCTACGGCGTGCCGGTGAGTGACGCAGTTGGTGGGGATGGGCGGCGGGGACAGCCAAGATCCGGGGAAGACAACCGAGGCCGCCCACCCGCCGCCCTCTATGGGCCGAGGCTGGCCTTCCATCCCATCTCACACCCCGTCCGCTATCGCGTCACCGCCATGTTGTCGGGGCCCGAACAAGCAGCTCTTTCTGCATCTCCCACGCACCCTCTTTCCCCATTTTTCTAGCCATGGCTCCGTCGTTCGCAGAGGCCACGGCGGTGAAAGCTGTGGACTCGCACACCTACTCGGCCAGGTTCCATTCCGATTGGTGCGTCGGCTCAGGTACGTGGACTCCCGGGTGTAAGCTCTGCCGCCTCCACGTACTGACCGGGCTCCAGTTCCTCATGGCGGCGTCGTAACGTCAGCTTTCCTGCGCGTTGCCTCGCTGCACTTCCGCACCACGCTCGCCGCCCAGAAACAACCGCATACCATCACCCTGCATCTCGAGTTCCTGCGGCGCACACAGGAAGGCATCGCAACGTTAAAGGTCAAGGACGCAAAGCTCGGGCGACAGACTTCCACCATCCACGTATCACTGGAGCAGGATGGACGCGAAGAAGTCGTCGGCTACATCACGAACTCGAACATGGACGCAGAGCAGGGCGTGTCCTTCGAAACCGGCTGGTCGCTCCAGCCCGCGCCGCCTCCCGTCAACTTGGAACGCCTGGCCTCGGATACGGATGCCGGCTGGGTGGAGGTGATAGATAAGCCATACTCAAACTTCCGGAAGGTGTGGAAGCGCGTGCGCATGTGGGTGCCGCGCGAGGGTCAGGTCCTGAACAGCCTCGCTGATGAGTGGCTCCGGCTTGAGTCGGGTGAGAGGTTCACCAACGAGAGCATCGGGCTGGTGTCGGATCTATGGCCGCAGATCATTGAGACGTATCGGCAGGCGGAGAAGAAGGATGCTCCGTTCTGGTATCCCACGTTGCTGCTGAACTTGGACGTGAAGAAGTCGCTGCCGGCGGAAGGCGTAGAGTGGCTGTTCGTGCGGGTGCGCGCCAAGCAGATCAAGAACGGGAGGCAGGACTTGGAGGTCGTTGTCCAGGACGAGAGCGGTGATATCGTGGCGCTGAGCCATCATGTCGTTTTCACCTTGAGCGCAGAGCGGAACACGGCGAAACGCAAGACCCAGAACCAGAGTAAGATTTAGAGGGCTCTCTGGATACAAAGACATAGAAGCGAGCATTAGAGTTTCTCAACGAGCCACCCTTCCCGCCAGTTGGTGAACGCGCCGCCTCGGCACGTGCGGACGCGACGAGCGGTTTCCGCACGACGCGAGTCGCGTCTCCACCCCCGCTCCTTCCCTTCCACCTTGCAGCAAACACGTAGAGACCTCATGCTCCATCAACGGCTTGAGCATCTGTGCTGAACCTCCCATTTCACCTTTACCTCACTTTCGCCGAGTCAACAATCTACCTTGCCCGTCCGTCAGTGCGCCTGTCTAACGGTCTCGTCGGCGACGTCTTCCAGCTCGAAACGCCGTCACCGCCTACCTCGCTGCAATCGTGCGTGGTGCTTGCCTCTGTAAACCATGGGTATCAACGGGTATGCTTCTGCTCACCTCGTTCCACACGCTAAGACTAACGATAGAAGTCTCTGGGATGAAGTTAGGAAAAGGGCGTCAGCCAGACAAGTGGACCTGGCTGTTCTCAGTGCTGAATGCATGGAACAAAACGGCCGGCCGCTACGCGTGGCTGTTGATGTCTCGCTCGATATATACAAATACTCGAATGCTACACAGATCGCAAGGACGGCGGGTAAGCTTCCCGCGGAAATCTTGAATGTCGAAGCCGACTGACTGTCTTTCAGGTGGTAGGAACCATCCAACCCGCACGTTTTTCTATCACGTCCTCCACTACATGATGGCCGGTGTCCAGCCCCTCTTCATCTACGACGGACCCCAGAGGCCACCGATGAAGCGAGATCGATTTGTTCCTCGCCAAACTCCATCAAGTGCTTCACTCCCTCATAAGTCGGCATCGTCGCGTCGAAATGCAGACGAGATTCAAAAAGAATACGAATACAGTTATCTCGTTGGTCTCTATCGCCAAGTGTTGGACCTGTTGGGAGTGCCATGGCTCGAGGCACCCGGAGAAGCGGAAGCGGAGTGTGTCGCTCTAGAAAATGCTGGCATTGTTGATGCAATTTGCACCAAAGACGGCGATGCCTTCGCTTTCGGTGGAGCTAAAGTGCTTCTATCTTGCAACAAAGAAGTATGCAGAGGCCGGACAGTCTTGCCCGTACAGATCTTCGAGGCGAAGCCTTCGTCGAACAGCTCCGAAGTGATTCCCAAGGAAGATTTGGTGCTGCTAGCCATGATGGCCGGCGGCGACTATAATCACGGCATACCAGACTGTGGACCAGATCTTGCTATGGCTGCCGCTGCGGCAGGGTACGGAAAGAAATTGAACACCATCGCAAACTCGGGAATTTATGTCCCTGCAAAACTCTCAGCTTGGAGAAACATGCTAAAGGCGGATCTGCGGAGTGGAAAGCTCAGCATCAGGCACCGCCATGTAGCGGATAAGATCCCAGACGAGTTTCCCATGACGACGATTCTGGATCTCTATCTCCGGCCGGCAGTGTCGTCGGAAGAGAACATCCAGCTACTCAGGGAGTCAATCTCTTGGAACCAACCAATCGATATTCAGAAGCTGCGAGACTTTACCAAAGAACATTTCCACTGGAAAGGCCGCCATTTTGCCAGGAAGTTCATCAACGCTCTATGCTCACCACTCCTTGCCCGCGCTTTTCTGCGTCACAAAGAGATTGGGGAAGACGCAACGGCGATGTTTACCGATATCAAGCAAAGTAGGGATGCAGTTGCCGATGAGTCGCCTGACGAGCTTCGGCTCGAGTTTAGACCGGCAGACATTGTCAGCATCGACTGGCAGGCTGAACCCAGGATGATCGGATACGACACCCAATTTGACGAACACGAGAGGTATGACCCTGGCAAGCCATTCAAAGATTGGTTTCCGGCATTTCTCGTTGAGCACGGAGCACCCGTCCAGTATGGCTCCTGGGCAGGATCCACTGCAAGAAAAAATAGCAAGACGAAGACGCGCAAGGACGATCCCAATCCCGTAGCACCCTCATCCACCAAGAAACCACGTGGTCGCCCTCGTAAAACATCCAATGGCCCAGTCTCAGAAACTGTAGATGGAGTACCGCCTCTTCCAGGAAAGAAACGTGGGCGTCCACCAAAGCATCATGGAACGAACACAACGAAAGTTGGCCCCTCGATGGTTTCGCGCGAGGAGTCCGATACGCATAGTCTCTCCAGACAGACTTCGGTCCCCAGAAAGAAGATAAAGCTTCTACCGCCTATCCGAGATGAAGCCTTCATCGGAGTTGAGGTGGGGGGGAAGGCTCGCGAGAATTATCAAGCTGATTTTCCCTCGCCACTTCTCATGGATCCCCGATCTCACGACACTTTGCCATCTTCATCCAACAAAGCAGATGAGGATGATGAGGTTATTTTTGTGCGCTCCCACGTTGTGGGTAAGGCTACCGGTGCGGTTCATCCACACTTGGGTGGTAGGATCGAGGACGACCCCACCCCTCAGAATGACGCGGCTTCTCCAAGTCTCGCCAGCATACCGAAGGAGAGGCTGGAAAAGACTACCACTGCATTCCCCGGAGCCGCTGTCATTGATCCAGCGCCAAGGCGCCGTCAACCAGAAAGACGACTGAATAACAGCGATTTCATTAAATGACTACGGATCACTCTGTCATACCTCCGTTTCTCATGTCGGAAAATTATCCAACGTCAGTATTTATTCTAACGTCCCTCTACCATTGGTCGTATAAAGTGTATATTTGGTTTGTACTCTATTAGCAGCCTCTTCCAATCTCCTCTTCTGCACACGGTGGTCTCAACCATACAGCATCCTGTAGTACTGACTGCTGCACATTCCGAAGATTAATTAACGCGATTCAGAGGTTGGGCTTATTTGGGGGGCTATCAGTAACGAGAACTTGATCACTTCATAGGTTCCGTGTCGGATACTTTTGTTCAGCATGTTTGGGAACAGTGCAGTTGCCTTCCTGGTCTTTTCCATCGAAGCCGAATTCACAGCAATTGACAATAAGCTCCATCCAATTTAGCTTCATGCCAGTAGTGATTGTGTTGAAACAGCGGCAGTTACGGTTAAAGAACTTTGACAAACGGGATACCCCCCTCAAGCCCATGCAGGCCTTATCCACGTCGTCCCTTCGGCCAATTTCGCCTTTGCAACCGCTAAGTAACCCTTCGCTAGAGAACGATACAAAAAGAATGAGCGTTTGGAAAGTCTATTTGCTCAATGAACAAGCTTCGTTATCGCAGGTGTCTACCGGTTTCGCCACCATCCATCACCGACTCGGGTCATGCGGTCATGTCCATGTCGGCGTAGGAGCGTTTGGACGGGAGGACGGTCGAGCCAGGGAGATTCGTGTCCCGCGCTTGGTGGTGTCTCCTCCTCCGTTGACCCGCGGCCATCGGAATGTCCTGCCGCGACGGTCGAGTTGCAGTCCGAGGGCCCGAGTGCCAGTAGCACGGCTTGTCGCCTCGTTGGCAGTACTCACACATCGGCGGCATCTTTGTGTGCCCGGCGCCTTTGTGACGGGCCTGTCCCGCTTCGAGCTCGTTTGGAGGCGCGTCGCCGCGGGCCGCTGCGTATGCGGCGAAGTAGAAGTATGAGAGGTCTTCGGGGTGATCGGGGGTCGTCTGCACGTCGTTGCTCTTTCGGCGCGTTTGGCTTTGGTGCTGCGAGGCTTCCGGGCCTTGGGGTCGCTCTCTTTCGCGCGTCCCCTTCGCCGTCGTCGCGGGGTCGTCGGAGACGGTGTCCGAGGGAGGTGAGCTGCGAGCGCAACTCTTCGTGTCGGACCTGCTGGAGCGATGGTGCCCGTCAGACTGGGCAATGCACTCAGCCTCTATGAGTTCGAAGTCGGCTTCCCATTCCGCATCAGACAAAGGGTCACCGAGATAAGCGGCGCTGTCTACCCAGTTTATTGAAAACGACTCTGACCCGTCCGAAGATGATGATGATGATGATGATGAGGATAATGATGGGTCGTAGAATCTAGCCCGGACGCTCCCTTCCTCCTGCCGGGGCGCCGTGGGGGTCCGGCAAGGTATGTGCTGTGCGCAGCGTGTGCTGAGAGACGAAGACATGCTGTCGATGAAAGGGTACGCTCTTGTTCAGGCGGGAGCGGTTGGTCGCTTTGAGATCGAGTGGGCTCGGGTACTGTGAAGCATATAGCTTTTGACTGTTCGCTACTGTCTTTATTGGCTGCACGAGTATCGCTGATGATTAAAATAAGGTTCGAAGAATGGAACTTGGTGGACTCCGAGTAGAGTAATCTGATGGAAGCGTAGTATGCTCGAGTATGTACAGACTTGAGGAAAGATGACGGAGAATGTGTGGAACGAGGAAGGGGCGCAGTTCCACCTGCCGCCGCCATGAGTCCATTAACTTCCAAACTGCGCGAGCTCGACAAACACCCGCATCTCAAGTCACGCCAGATTTCTCCAATCTTAACCTTCCATAGGAGTGTCGTTTATAGTGAGTGTCTGAGTGACGCAAGCCAGTCGGCATACCACAGGGTCAGTATGTTCGGACCGCTCCCACGTCTCATCAAGGTTAAGCCACCTCTCGAACACGTCATTCTCGGGACCTGCACGATCATCAGACCCTACATCGGAGAAGATGTTGTACTCAGCTAGCATCGATTGCGGGTCGGCTGTGTGAGACCAGGGATAGCAAGGCGGTTGGGGGCTGCATCTCCAGACAATGCGTTCAGAGTCCCGTTCCTCCTGGGCGTACGGGAAGATGCTGTTCAATCGTAGAGGCGGGGAAGGTGCGTTGCGTGGCGGGTACTCTGGTGAGGTTGTAATCGGAGGCCAGGGTATCTGTCTGCGACCATATCCTTCACCGCCACAAACACCTCCCGGGATATCCTGCTGTTGGGTCCCGGCTTGCTCTTGACTTACGGAAGATAAAAACTCAATTCCATCATTGCCCATTTCCGCGGGGGCGACGAAGAATCCACGGATTCCCTCATCCTCCTCCTCAGCAACAGACACGCGACTCCACGGGTCAGCATCCAGCAGCTCGGTCATCCTGAGATCCACGGACGGACAAGCCGACGGCTCAAACGCCGGCGGCGAGGGAGAGCGGTAGCTGACGCCTTTCGGAGTCGGGGCTGCAGCAAGCGCATTAGCGTAGCACATCTTCAAAGTCCGGGAACGCATATTCCTTGCCATCGTCGACTGCCGCTTCGTCCGCAAGCTCCCCGGCGCCGCCATCGTCGCCTCCGCCCGCACCTTCGACGCGACGACGGCGGTACCGCTCGATCCTCTGCGCAGCAACCCGCCTCCCCTGCCACGCGAAGATTGTCTCCTTGCCCTCTTGCGCCTTCCGCTTCGCCGCCTTCTCGGCCATGAACCTCATCTTTGCGCTGGAGATGTTCTTCTCCACGCCCCATTCTTTCAGCTTGTTGAGGTATGCCCTTCGCCTTTGCAAATGGATCAGCGTTGGCACTTGGGTCTGGATAATTCAAAGACACGGCTGTGACTTACGACGGAGTGAAGCCGATCTTCTCCATTTCTCGCGCCATCTGCTGGTATCCTCTCATCTCGTAGAGGGTCGCGATTTTGTCTTTGTGCTGCGCCCAGTCATATTTCAGTGCGGATCTGGGCCGTTTGGCCGGGTTGGTGTTGGATGCCATCACGGGATTTGAAGGTGCTGCGAGTGCGCGAGGGCTACTGGCGAGGCGAAAATCGAAGTCATGGCGTTGAGCCGGCAGATTTACTGCGCTTCCCTCTGCGACTTAAGTATTGCAAGGGCTCGATGTGTTGTAGACGACCGAAAGTGCAGCCAGGCTGCAGGTGCTGCGCCTCTTGAGGTCAGAGATCAGCCTCGCAGAGACAACGATCCACAGCCAAGGCGTGTGAACGGCAGAATTATTTGATAGCTGCGCGCCATTAACGATTGGTGCTACAGTAAGTGAGCTGTGTTCCCACAGAATCCAGACATTTATTGAGCATGAGGGGCCTTGTGCGGTTGCACTGCACACCATGGCACCAGCAAACACGCACCGCTCGCCCTGATTGGACCGCTGAGAAAATGCTTATCCTCAGCACTTGTGTCCAATCACAAAGCGCTTTATTGACATTAAAAATTAAGGACCAGGATCGTGCACTGTTCGACATCAGACTCTGTGGGACGGGTCTTGCCGCATTCCCAGACCCTCAACGTGCTGCGCAGCTAAAAGCCCCTACAAAAGCGCGGTATGACAGCAGATTGTGTTTCGACTCACAGATGAGGGACGGAGACTGAAGAAGGTTCACGTTATATTGAGGGACGACGCCGCGCTGGGGGTGGATTGAAAGGCTCACGTCCTGGGCTCATCATCGAACGTCCAACCTCGCCACCTTCTCGCGGTCCAAAAACCGGAACTCTCCGCGTTACATCACCATGCAGCCAACGTCAAGGAGGCCCCATTGCACATGCAAACACGTGAATCGTTAGTTTGCGCATTTCTACCATCCCGTTTGCAGCTGCGACATATGCAGGAAGCCTTTCGCCTCTCACCCCTCTCTCCCACTTCCTCCCTCAACCGCACGCGCCCGCATTTTCCCTCACGCGTCCGGCTCGCCCGCCGGCCCTGCCATCACCACCCCCACCGGGCTCGGCGTGCCGAAATCCGGGCTCCCGTCGTCCGTCCAGCTGACCCGGTCCACCATCGTGTACCTGCTGCCGTTGCACGAGCCGCCGGGCATGTCGGTGGCGTGGTACACGTTCCAGATCTCGCTGCCGTCGGGCGAGGCGAAGAAGGCGTTGTGGGCGGTGCCGAGGTTGCCGTTGGCCGAGGAGAAGACGGGGCCGGACTTGGTCCACGCGGCGGGGTCGAGCGGGCTGGCCGGGGACGTGAGGGTGAGCAGGCCGAGCTGGTAGGACGTCGTCCAGCAGTACGATGCCGAGTAGGTGATGTAGTAGGTTCCGGTCGTGGGCGATTGCAGGAGGTAGGGGCCTTCGTTGACGGGGGCCCCGACGCGTTCCCTGGCGGAAGGGGGTTAGTTTTGTGTTTTTTTTTTCCAGGCTTCTCTTTTTTTTTGGGGGGGAAGTGGATGGAGAGGAGGATGAGGGTGGGAACAAACCAATCTTCGAGCGGCTGCGAGAGGAGGACGGTGTCGCCGAGAGTGGTGGGCGAGGTCATGGGCGCGATGCAGAGGGACTGTATGTCCGTGTTCTCGAAGCAGGACCAGACGAAGTAGCGCGAGTCTTCGATGGTGGCGACACTACCATCGATGCCCCAAGTATCGGTTAGGGTGGCGACCCAGGTATAGGCATCGTCCCAGGGATGAGCGCCGCCTGGAATCCCGGTGAGTTAGACAGGCGCAAGGTTGGAAGAGGTTCGGCATGGAGTAACGCACCTTCCAGAACATGAGGGCGCTGGAGGTCCAAGTTCTCGGCAGATCCGGCAGAGTAGTAGATGTACCAAGTGCCATCGAGTTGGTGGATCTCTACACATGCAGGACTGATTAGCGGAAAGGTTCTGAATGAATATGTATGTTGGACATTTCTTGGATGGCTCCAACCACGGGTACGGTGATCAGACCAGAGCCCACACCTGAGCCCAGAATCTCCCATGCTCTTTGTACGTTTTGATTTGGAGAACATACCGGGAGCCCAAACACTACAGCACCTCGACGGATCACTGTCAACCCAAATCGTCTTCCTCTCTCCAGTCTTCAGTCCCTCGAGTGTCGTGGCCCTGGTGAGTTGGACATCCGTCCATGTCGTCGTCATCAGATAGTAGTAGCCGTCATACCACACGATCTGCGGATCGCTTCCGTCCGTCTCCCTGAGCGGATTCGAAAAGTCTGCGGCAGAGGCCAGCTGCGTCAATGCCGCAAGGGACGCTGCGAACAAAGTTGAAAAGAGCATCGTGACGGGGGACAGCAAGGGCTGTAGACAGATCTCCCGAGATGAGGTTATGGGCTGTGGAACTGTGGTAGGGAATCAAAGGTACGCGAAGCAAGGTACCATTTTATATAAACCACCGTCTTTTCCAAGACACCAATCTCCAGCGGGTTAGCCTCAGGTGCGGCCGACGGGCAAGCAGCTCAAAAGAGAAAGCCCAGGAATACATCCCAAGCCCAGCGAGAAGCGGAGTGCAGTGGACAAAAATAGCGGATCACGCGACGCGGCAATGGAGGACAAGCCCGGTGTACGAGGGGCACGGGCACTACAGCATGAGGCTATAACCAGGCCGAAGCGAGAAGGGGACTTGTGGGTGCCCCGCGTTTTGCTCGTCTCGTTCCGGTGGGTGGTGTGGATCCCGGCGGGTTGAGTGTTGTGGGGGCGGGGCGGCCAAGACTTCGTGGCGCGACTTGTTGGACACCGGGGTAGCAAATGCCGAGATGCAGGCTTGGATTGAGGCTCGAGGCTTTCGTAAGCGGGGGAGCGAAATGCGAAGGCACGAAAAAGCATTGAAGAACTGACGAACCACAAGGATGAATCGCCGAGGACTTTAGCCTCAACGGGAAGCTTGTCCGTTTTTGGCGCCGCATTTAGTAGCAAAAAGCCGTCCGGCAGCTCTCACAGCAGCGTAGTACACCTTCGCAGCGCCTTTGCACAGAACCCGCTTGAAGAAGCTAAGCTCCTCGCAAATGTCCTCCAGATCGTCCTTGAAAGCCTTGTCCACCTTCTTGCGTAGGTCGTGGTCGAGAATGCACATAGCCCCGAAGTTGCGGTAGCCGAAGTCATGACGTGTGCAGGCCTCGGTGAAGGATGTGCCCCACATATTGTCGGGAGAGTGGCTGCACCCGTCCGTCTCAGGGACCCAATCTACGCAGGCCGGACTGTGGGCTCTGCGGCGCTCCAAAAACTCATCGAGAGAGACATCGAATGTAAGATGGCGGGCCCAATAGTTCTGGTCGCAGTCGTCCTCTCCCTCAGGCTCCTCGGAGGCCTTAGAGCCCGCAGAGGTAGACTTAGGCCCAGCAGAGATAAACCCAGGATCACCATAAACCATAGAGCTCGCAGAGGTAGACTTAGGCCCATCATCGGCCTGAGAGCCCGCAGAGATAAACCCAGGATCACCATAGACCATAGAGCGCGCAGAGGTAGACTTAGGCCCATCATCGGCCTGAGAGCCCGCAGAGATAAACCCAGGATCATAGGCCATAGAGCTCGCAGAGATAAAGCTCGAGAGGAGTAAAACGGTAGGAAGGGCGAGAACCAAGCGAGGTGACGCCATACTTTTGCTACGCCGGATCGTCAACTATAGATCGGAACAACCATCAACAATGCACTCACCTGTGTCTGACGTAAATCCGAGTTGGGGGGTAGGTCTGTAGAGGAAGGGAAACGCGGGGGTCCTATATGTGGCCACTGTCTCCCCATCAACAAAATCCAAGGGCCCGAAATCTCAACAAGCCAACAACTTTGGACGATATGTACTAAGCGTAAAGACATTAGGGCCCGCGATGAGTATCTCGAGGCGAAGCTCTATCCCTCGTTTGGAGCTGGCAAGTGGTTGGGGCAGTCCTGCAGCTACAAGCCATCTCTGATTGGCTTCCAATAGACGTCGCTTTCCTCCATCACCGTCTTGTCCAGTCCTTCCAGGGGCCCCAATATCTGCACGTCCTTCTGGCTGCCTTCGAGGATGTCGCGACAATGCCATTTCATGGTGAAGTTCTCGGGATTGCCCGTTCCGGTCAGCTCGGCCAGCTGGTCGTTGGAGGCGGCATAGACGATTCTCCCAATGTTGGCCCAGTAAATGGTGCTTGTGCACATTGCGCAAGGCTCCCAGGTGCTGTACAGCGTGCACTTCCAAAGGAATTCCTGCGTGTAGTGCAGAGCAGCCAGACGCGCAAGACTCGATTCGGCATGGTCGACGTGGCTTAGGGAGCAGTGGGTGAGCAGTATGGTCTCGTTGTCGGGGCCGATGAGGGTTCCAGCGAAAGGCCGCTTGCCTTGAGTCATGGCAAGGCGTTGCACCCTCAGACAAGCCTCGATGCCAGCGGCCTGCTGGTCGGGGCTCGGCAGCGGGGCACGCGGAGGAAAGACGGTCGACATGATGGATTGCGCGTGACGAAGGCGACACTGGATGGCCGGCGCGCGTTATATGTAGACGGCGGGAGTGGAGGTCGGCGGGGGTCTGTTATCGCGCTCCATCCATCCCACTCTTCCTGCAGTGACGTGGCGCATGCATCCGGGCAACGATGCACAGAGACGCAAGAAAAAGATGAGAAGCAAGAGACGTCAAGCCTCGGCGAGTGACGCCATGGTCCGTGCGCGCAGCTTCCGGTGCACCAGGCGGCCGCACTGTGGCACAGCTCCCGCTCCCGCTGCTGCATCACCGCAATCGCCGCGCCCAACTCGACTCCACCGCGCGGCAATGCACTGATCCCCCGACCTCCGAGCATGAGCATGAGCATCCGCGCCGCCTCGTGACCCGAACATGGCCTTCGAACCGTCCAGCGGCTATGTCGCGTCCAGCAGCCTGCACGACCTCGCCGACGCCTCGCTGCCCATCTTCAACGTCGAACTCGTCAATCTCAAGTTCGACCGCCCCTCGGACTTCGTCGCTGCCCAGGTCGCCAACAATGTGCTGATCCTGGCCTTCGAGACCGGCCGCATCCTCCGCTTCGACCTCGACAGCCCCGAGGACATCGACGGTATGCCCTCCCCACCCGACTTTCCAACCGCCTACCTAACACCCCCGCCTGCAGATGTTGACCTCCCCAAGCGACCCTCGGAGATCGGTGTCATCCGCCGCATGTTCCTTGACCCGACCGCGTCCCACCTGATCATTACCACCACTCTTGCCGAGAACTACTACCTCCACACCCAGAGCCGCCAGCCCAAGGCCTTGTCTAGGTTGAAGGGCGTCCCCATCGAAAGCGTTTCGTGGAATCCCTCCGAACCCACCGCCTCGACCCGCGAGATTCTCATCGGCGGATCCGACGGCAATGTTTACGAGGTTTACATTGAGCCCTCCGCCGAATTCTACCGCCGCGAGGAGAGATATTTGAAGGCTGTCTACAATGCGGATGGGCCCGTTGTTGGCCTGTGGACCGATGCCATTCCGGGACGGCCCGATGTGCGGAGGGTTGTGGTGGCCACGCCGTCCGATATGCAGCACTTTGTGGGCAAGGTTGGAAGACATGGCCGGGAGGGCAGCGGTTCTATTTATGCTCGGCTTTTTGAGTCGGAGGTGCCCACTCCATATGAGCTCAATGGGGGCTCCCGGCCCGGCCCGGCCATGCTTGCTGTGTCTCCGGATACCCAGGAAGTGGCTTCGTCCACGGCCACCGAGAACGAACGAGCCTTCGCATGGCTAAACTCCCATGGCGTCGTGCATGGAAAGCTTCTGACCAACGCTGACTCTTCGAACCTGGGGAACATGGTCGTCCAAGGTTCCAAAATGTTTCCCAGGTCCAGGATACCGCCATCTCAGACGGCTGGCGGCCGGCCACGGGCGATTCAAGATCCTGCAAGCTCGATGATTCTGAGCCATTGGCATATCATTCAACTGGTAGAAGGACGCATTGTGTGCTCCAACAGGCTCAACGACAACATTGTTTATGATCAAGTTGTTCTCGAGCCAGGCGAAACCGCGCTGGATCTGGTCGCCGATCAGAAGAAAAGCACTTTCTGGCTGTTCACCAAACAGGAAGTCTTCGAAATCAGTGCGTACGACGAGAGTAGGGATGTATGGAAGATCCTCTTGAATCAACAACAGTTCGATGCTGCCTCCCAGTTCGCGAAAACGCCGTCTCAGAAAGACGCTGTTGCCACTGCTTCCGGCGACTTTCTTGTCAAGAAAGGCCAGTTCCTGGAGGCCGCGAGTGTCTACGGCCGGAGTACCAAACCTTTCGAGCAAGTCGCTCTGACATTCATCGACCATGGCGAGCAGGATGCCTTGCGCAAGTATCTGACGACCAAACTTTCTACCATCAAGAAATCCGAAACCATGCAACGTATGCTTCCCGCTACCTGGCTGGTCGAGATCTATATATCCAAGCTAAACGCACTGGATGACACTATCGGCACCAAGGCGGAGCTGTCCGAGGGTATGAACGCTCGCGATACCGAGGATCAGTTGTCAGTCACCCGGAGGGAGTTTCAGGAATTTGTTTCGAAACACAAGTCCGACCTTGATAGGAAGACTGTGTATGAAATCATCAGCAGCCACGGAAGGGAGGAAGAATTGCTCTACTTTGCGACTGTTGTGAACGACTACAATTACGTTCTCGCTTACTGGGTCCAGAGGGAACGCTGGGTCGAGTCTTTGGACGTGCTGAAGAAACAGACCGACCCTGAAATATTCTACAAATATAGCTCTGTCCTGATGGCGAACGTGTCCGTCCAGTTTGTTGAGATTCTTATGCGGCAGGTAAACCTGGATGCCCGGAAGCTGATACCTGCCCTTCTCAACTACAACAAGATGGTGCAGGTGCCCTTGGCTCAGGTACGTAAACCAAGGACCAAACAGAAAGGCTGCACTCTACTAACGACATTTTGCAGAACCAAGCTGTCCGTTATCTTCTGTTCGAGATCAACCAGCATCATTCCGCCGATGCCGCAGTGCACAACACCTTGATCTCGATATACGCGTCTCACCCCTCGAGGGACGAGTCCGCACTACTTCAATATCTCGAGGCCCAGTCTTATGCACAAGAGCAGAACTACGACGCTGACTTTGCCCTTCGCCTCTGCATCCAGCACAAGCGTGTGCAAAGCTGCGTCCACATCTACAGCTCCATGTCGCAATACGTCCAGGCAGTCGAGCTCGCACTGAAGTACGACGAGATCGACCTCGCCAGCTCCGTCGCCGATCGGCCGGAATCCAACCCGGCACTACGCAAGAAGCTGTGGCTGGCGGTGGCGAAGAAGGTGATATCGCAGAGCACAGGCATCAAGCCGGCGATTGAGTTTCTGCGGCGGTCGGAGCTGCTGCGGATCGAGGACCTGATCCCGTTCTTCCCGGACTTCGTCGTCATCGACGACTTCAAGGAGGAGATATGCGCGGCGCTGGAGGAGTACAGCCGGCAGATCGACGCGCTGAAGCGCGAGATGGACGAGAGCACGCAGACGGCGGAGCACATCAAGCGCGACATCAAGCAGCTCGAGTCGCGCTACGCCATCGTCGAGCCGGGCGAGAAGTGCTACATCTGCCGCCTGCCGCTGCTGGCGAGGCAGTTCTTCGTCTTCCCCTGCCAGCACGCGTTCCATTCCGAGTGCCTGGGCAAGCGCGTCGTCGAGCAGTCCGGTAGGAGTAAGGCGAACCGGATCGGCAAGCTGCAGACGGAGGTGATGAAGGGCATGAGCACCGGCGCGAGCAGGGAGAGGGCGGCGAGGGAGTTGGACGAGTTGGTCGCGGCGGCTTGGTAAGCTTCTTCTTCTTCTTCTTCTTCCCCCCTTATTGAAGTTGATCGTGGCTAACGGTATGATTGAAAACAGCATTCTGTGCAGCGAATTGGCCGTCAAGCAGATTGATGAGCCGTTCGTACCGATGAACGAGCCTAATGAGTGGGCCTTGTGATGATGAGGACGGTGGAAGGTAGGATCGCATTGAGGTTCGAGGATGACTTTGTATTCATGAGGAACATGTGGGAAGATACCCTTGTAGAAATCGAGCTGATTAGCTTGCTGCATTTGTTGTGCAACTCCGGGACGCCACAAAGTACAGCATGAAGCCCGGTATCGTACCGCTTGAATCTAAGTAAGCCCCCGTCAACGAAGCATCACCATCGTACATACCGTGCAGCCCGTCATTGGCCAGGACCACCAGCCCCAGCAGGAGAAGTAATTACATATATCGATCCCAAACAACAAAGCACTCTTCTCACGCCTAAGATGCAAACCCCTCCGAGCCAAATCGCACGCATCACCCTCACCTCCCCCTCCCCCTATCCGCCGCCGCCTCGTCCCCGTACAACTCATGCACCGCATCCCTCACCCCAGGCAGCTCCACCCGCTGCGCCCTCCCGTCCACCTCCGAACGCCCGAAGCCCCTGGGCAGCGGTCCCCCCTTCAAATCCCCGCCCGGGGAAAACACGTGCTCGACCGGACTGCCCGCACCACCGCCGCCGCCGCCGCCCCTTCTCCTCCTCCCCCCTTTCTGCTTGTTCCTCCGCCCCACCAGGAAGCCCAACGCCAACGCGCTCGCGACGAGCAACACGGCGCCGATGCCGATGCCCGCTTTCGCCGCGGTGCTGAGGCCTGCGCCGCCGCCACCAGCAGAACGCTCTGCCGAAGCAGGAGACGACGAAGTCGCGGTCGCGGTCGCGGTCGCGGTCGCGCCCTGGTGGACATCCGAACCCGTCCGGGCCGGCGTCGGCGACGACGACGACGACGACGACGACAAGGCCGTCGACATGGTCGTCGCGGTCGCGGCGGCGGACGAGGGCACGCTGCCGTCGGTCGCCTGCCGGCGGACGATGACGCCGTAGTTGTTGATGGCGTCGAGCGAGCTGACGGTGCGGACGGTGAGGCTGGTGACGCCGTCGTCGAGCAGCGCCGTGGCGGTGACGGTGGTCGGGCCGCGGCCGTCGCCGCCCGGCCAGTGCGACTCGCACGGCAGCGTCGACTGGAAGTCCCAGCCCTGCGAGACGGTCGTCATGCAGGCGTAGTTGCTGCGTTGGCGGAGGGGAGGGAGGCGATTGTCAGTTTTGGGCTTTCTCCCTTTTTGGCAGGAGTGGGAGGGAGTTTGTTACCGTGGACAGCATGTGGCTACTGTTTCTCGCACGGCGGCGTCGTCTTGGTTGGTCGTCATGGACCAGCATGCCGTCGTGTAGCCCCATGGACACACGCCGGGCGAGTAGTAGAATAAGGGGTCGGCTTGGTAGCTGGTGGGGAGGCAGTCGGATGTCGACGGCGGACCGAGCTGGAGTCGGGTTGAGCCGTCTTCCTCGAAGTAGTATATCGACGAGAGGCACGAGGCAGCTGGAGTGAAGGTGGTGGTGAGTGCGAGCGGCATTGCGTTCGATCTGGCGGCGATGCGTGGCGCAACCGGTGCGTCACTTCTATCTGTAATGCAGCCTCTGCGTCTGTTAGTGAGAGCAAGGGTTTTTCGGATTGTCTGGGAGCTGCGACGGGGTGGTGTTGTATAAAAAGACATGGTAGTTTGTGCTGCGCCGCAATAGCCGCCGACCTCATCTTCTCGCCGCTCGCTTCGATTCGTCCATGAGCACACCCGTAGCCGCCGTCGTGTTGGGGCCGAGCGACAGTGAGATAGGCCAAGCTCATTCTGAAACTGTATCTCCTTGTCTTTGTCCGCCAAAGGCTCGCTTATCGCGTGCCAGGGAGGTTACAAGCGCCGCCTAGCCGTGGTGCTGAGCAGCTGCGCCGCAAGGCTGATCATGCGCACTGTAGATCGGGAAGAGCAGCGTTGGACATGAACATGGAACTCTTATTACATACCTGCAATGCATGATGGAAGGATATGGAAATAATAGAGTTGCTATTGATGGTGAAGCAGGATGATCGATCAGTGAAGGCTGCTGGTGGTACTATATACCACCTGTAGCAAACTACGCTAATCCTAATCGATCTACATGAAGCAAACAACCCGCTGGAGCCTCATGAAGGAGGGCCTACCGGGCCTGCCGATCAGCTATATATAATTGATATATATGCTGCTACGTCGCAATGAAAGTTGACCAGACATGTTGAGGCCCAAGGTAACGCGCACAGCTGTAACTCGAATAAACGATGGAATAGAAGAAGAAGTCTTGCAAGGAAAACCAGACATCAACAAGGAGAAGAGAATGAAGTGAGAAAACCAACAGCCGCGCATGTTACAGCGCCAACCAACTCCTCCTCAACGTCTTACTTGGGCTCTCGACCTCTGCTACTTCGCGCTCATCCTCCTCCCTCTGCTTCCTCTTCTTTTCCTTCTTCTCTTTTCTCTTCTCTCTCTTTTCCTTCTTTCTTTTTTCTTTCTCTTCCTTCTTACTTTTCTTCTTTTTCTCCTTATCCTCGTCCTTACCTTCACTCTTCTCCGCCTCCTCCTCCTTCTTCTCGATCTTGAAGTTCACATGCGGAAGCCTCGTAAACCCCACATTCACCAACCTTCCTGTGCCCATGTGCCTCGCCACGCTGGGGCTCCACGGGCACTTACACTCGCTCGTATGGTCCGTATTCTTGCAGCGATAACAGTACGCTTTCAAACTACTAGACCTCTTATACTCTCGATCAAACGCCTCATTTGCCTCCGCCGCCGACTTCCTTCTCCGCACCGTTCCGCCCGAGATGGCATCGGCGACGGTGGTGGCGGCGGCGGCGGCGGCTTCATGCGGCGTCTTCTGCTGCCTGTTCATCTTTGCCGCCTCGCGCCGCTGCTTTCTGTTGAATTCGGCGGCCATCTTAGCGCCACGAGCCCGCCGGACCGCGGCGGCGGTGCTTTCGATGTCAGAGTAGGGCTCGTTGAGATCGCGAGGCACAACATAGGTTGAGCTTGCCGTCGCACGGACGGGTGCAGCTGCAGGAGGAGCTGAAGAGGAAGGTCCCGCTGCAGGAGGAGGCCTGGTCGAGGGCCCGGGCTTGGTCGAGGGCATAGGGACGGCCGATACGCTTCGAGCGGAATCTCCGAGGACTTGTGCCACCCTTGCTGGGGATTTGGCGAGAATGACCGACTGCGATGATGAAGTCTTGCTGCTGGGTGGCTGGGGTTGAGTGCCTGGGCGCATCATGGGCGTTTCGGACACCCTCAATATCCCGTTCAGCCTGTGAACTTGATCTGGGGTTGTGGGACGCCTGTTCCCAGTGCTGGGTTCCACTTCCAGCTCTTCTTCTCCTGAGGAGGAGGAGGAGCTCCCGTCAGATTCTTCGTCTTCGGTATCCTTCACTTGCAAGACTACTTTCTGTTCATCGCGTTCTTCATCGACCTCCTCTTCGCTGTCTTTCTCAGCCTGAGCAATCAACCTTGCCGGAAGCTCTTGCTCATCTTCGTCTGAGCTCTCATGCTCCTCCTCCTCCTCCATTTCGCTGGAATCAGCCTCATCAGACTCCACCGAGTCTTGGACATCTTCCTGCAGCCTCCTTAGCTCTTCATCCGCAATGGATGGCGATGACTCCACATCAGCCTCCACAGACCTCATTCTCCTCTCCGCCGCATCCGCTCTCTTCGCCCTCTCCTTTGCCTCTCTACTTTCTTCTCGGGTCCACTGATCCCCCCACTCCCGCTCCTCCGCCTTCATCTCCCTCCCGCCATCACCCTCCTTCTCCAAGCTCCTCAGCACGGCATCCACCACCTCTCCCTCCTGCTCCCGCTCCTCCTTCTCTCTCAGCCTCTCCGCCTCCGCAATGACCGCTTCCCTCACCACCGCAAACGACACGCCGCCGCCGCCGCCGCGAGCACCGCCTTCCTCTCCCCTCCACAGCGCCTCCCCGTACGTCTTCTCCAGCTCCTTCACCTTGGGGCCGAGCTTGGGCTCCAGGTTGTACAGGAAGTGCATGTTGAGCATGTAAGCCGGCAGGTGATAGCCGAGCTCGGCCATGCGGTGCACGATGGTGTCGAGCTGGGCGGCGAAGCGGGTGATGTTGCCGTCGAAGAGGGCCAGGGTGCAGGAGTTGAACTTCTGGACGAGGAAGTAGACGCGGCCGCTGGTGGTGCTGAAGTGGTTGGAAGGTGGAAGGGAGGTGGGTGGTGGTGGTGGTGGTGGCGGGGCGGAGGGATGGGAGGAGGATGAGGATGAGGAGGGGCCGGCGGAGGAGGAGAAGGTATTGATAGAGGAGAAGAAGGAAGGGGTCGGCGTGGCGGTGGGGATGGATGTGTGGGCGGCGCGAATGTGGTCCCAGAGATCGTCGGCGGGCATGTGCAGCGTGTCGCGCAGGACGACCGGGTCCTTGCAGTCGCCGGCGGCGGCGGTGTAGGCGTCGCGGATGAGATCGGCTGTTTTGATCTCGGCGTTGCGGTAGAAGCGCGTGCCGCGGTGCACGGCGGCATGCGAGCCGTCGACGAACTTGAACATTTCGCCCTGAACCAAGGCATTGCGGACGATGGTTGCCCATTGGTTGTAGGCGTGCTCGTCGGACGTGTCCGAGAGCAGTGGCATGTCTTGCTTGGATCGGTTGATGAGGTCTCGCGCGACTTTGGCCTTGATCTGACAGCATTGTAGTGGCCGAACGGCATTGGGCGTTGCTGTCCTTTTTCTCGGTGCTGGTGTTGGCGACTGGTCGCACTCAGCCGGAAGCTGGGAGGACGGGGGCGGCGTGGTCTCGAGCTTTATGTCCTGTTCTTCAAAGCTGTCTTCAAAGCTGAGGCCCCACGGAGTGTTCAATGACTTCACCGGTGTCCGGTGACGAGAATGTGCGGGTGTATTGTGGCTCGAACCAGCGAAGTCTGAGGTTGGTGGTGTTGAGTCGATTTGGGGAGACGACGAGAAGAAGGCTTCCCTGAAGAACGACGAGCCCGGGTCCGAGAAGACATCATCGTCCATTGTATCAAGGCGCTCGCGCATCTGCGAAAATTCCATCCCTATGGCAAGCCTTTCGGCCAACGGATGGTGTGAGTGGAAGCCTGGGAATTCGGGGAGTGGGCGTCACGCACGAGTCTCAGCACAACGGTGAAACCCTCACCACACACGGCAAAGAAGGCGTAGTAAGGCAAGTTTGTAAATTTGATTGACGAGTTTGAAGATTACGATGTATTGGGTATGGTTCCAAGTGATTGATGGCCTGATTACGCTTGGAGTGGGGGAAACAACCCTTCGCTTCCCTCTTGTGCTGGACGAGACTGAGCGATATACCGCTCCAGTCCAGCCATCTTCAATTACCTCGCACCACATTTCGCCATGCCGCAGATATCACATCTCAGCTATGGCTCAGTATATTACCGCTATCTCTGCGAAACGCCTGCTCTGGGATGTCCCTGGGACTCCGCTGATTGCTCTGCCGCTTGACGGTCGGACAATGCGACATGTTGGAAAACTGTTGAGCTCGAAAAGTGACATGGCAGAAGGGTACTGCGGTCGTTAGAGTGCCACAGCTTCAGCTGCTGCGGCACGGGACGCTTCCTATTGGCCGAGGGGGCCTGATCGACCGTTGCCGTGCAACGTGCCAGCAAGGGGCGGGCGAGGGCCCCGGTCGTCAAACGTCCGGGTCGCCAGGAAGGCCCGTAGTAAATGCGCCGGGATCGAAGGAAACGCATGATGTCCGACGCGTCCGGGGTGGCAGGAATGCGGCTCTGCAGCCGACGACGCTCCGAGACGACGACACCGACGTTGGCTGCGGTGACTGTGCGACGTGACCGCACGTCGATCAGCCGTCGTTTCTCATGGCGATCAACGGTTCCTGCAGCACCGCTACGGCATCACACCGCATTCGAGGCGATGCAGTGGAGAGGCCGGGGAAGGATGCTGTTGTGGGTGGTGGTGGGTGCAAGTCATGTTTCAGTCTTGACTCTCTTCGAGGGCCGGCATTGCTGGTCCAGCCTCCTCTTTTCATGCCAGCCCGAGGAAGGAAGCGGCAACGCGGGCTGGGCCGGGGCACACCGCAAGCCAAAAGTAACCATGGGCTCGTCAGGGATGAGGTCCACGCAACGGCCGCCGCTGCCCAGCCTTGCTTTTGCGGCCTCGGCATCGCGCTCGATCTGGGCAGTTCGCACGGCGGCAGTGGCCACGCCGCGTTTCAGCGTGTCCTCGCAGGCAGCAACCTTGCGCTGCAACTCGCCGAAATCCATGCACTGGCCGGGCTTGGTGTCGAAGTTCTCGCTGAGCGTGTACAGGAACCAGGCGTTCATCTCGAGCGTGGCCTTGGCGTAGGCCTCGTGGAGCTCGCGGAGGTCCTTGTTGATCTGCATCAGCTCGCGCGCGAACGGGCGGGCCCCGCTGACGCAGGCGGCCATGGTGACGCTGTTCCAGCGACGCAGCAGGCCCGAGTATGTCACCTCGCTCAGCCAGCCGTGGGCGGCCTTCAGGAAGTGCCACAGCTTCGCGGCGGTGTTGATCTTGGCCTCGCCGTCCTCGGACAGGACCGAGTGCAGGATGGAGTCGGCGCAGGAGCTCTCGATGATCTCCTGGGCCTGCGCGTCGCCGTGGCGCCACCACTCGGTGCGGTCGAAGTGGTCCCAGGTGCCGTCGATGAAGCCCTTGTAGCCGCCGTCGGCAAGCGCGTTCGCGACGTTGCAGGCCCAGGAGTCGTAGGATTCGGGGCCGTCCAGCTTCGGGGCGCGCTCAAGCAGGTGGTAGGAGAGTTCGGGGCGCAGGCGCACGGCGAGCGAGTCGGTGGGCTGCACGCCGGGGAGCCGCAGGGTGAGCGGCGCGATAGTAGTAGTCTCCATCATGGTGAGGAGACGGCCGCATGCAGCGCGGCGGGCTGGCGGTCGGTGGGGTTTGCGAGTGTCGTCGGGATCGCTGCGATCGACGGCGACGGGAGCGATGGTGTGGAGAGCGGACCGGGCACGGCAGCGAGATGGATGCGGCTCAGCAACGGTGTCGCGGAGTCGTGGCGGATGCAGGCAGGTGGTCGAGAGGTGCCCAGGTCTGTGTAACTCGAGGGCGATCGCTGGGGCTCGCGAGGACGGGATAGCGAAGGTGTTCAAGTGGGCTGGAGCGGCGCAGAAGACGCGAAGGGCCGAGACTGCGCGACGGTCTGGACTCTCGATCGCGGAAGCTTTCCCGACCCGCACTGAGGCGTGTGCGCGTCCGCTAATAAATGCATTACATGCTGGCCGGAGGGACAGCCAACCGCGGGGCGGCGGCTGCCCGGCGAGCGCAATCTAGACCTGATCGCCCGCGTTTCTGCCTCCTGGCCAGCGGCGCCAGCCCCAATCGGTGCCCCGACCAGACACCTCCGCCGTTGCTTCGCCCACACGCCCGCCGCCATGTTCTATCCGGCCTACGTCGATCTGGCGGCCGCCTTCTTCTATCCGCTCGGCAACACGCCCGCCGCCTGTCTCACTCAGCACCTGCCGCCCGCGCTGCCTGCCCGCGTGCTCGCCCTGGGCTGCGGAGACGCGCGCAATGTCCTCTTCACGGCCTACTGCGAGGCCGCCCGTGCTGATGCCCGCCCGATCGATGTCACTAGCTGCGACCTGCAGCGCGCCGTCATTGGTATGCCGCGCGTGGGCGAGCTGCGACGCCCAGTCCACTGACGTGCACAGCCCGCAACATCCTCCTCTTCAGCCTGATTCTCGACGACCGCGACGGCCGCAACCAGCACGCCATCTGGAGCATCTACTACCACCAGTTCCTGGACGCTGCTAGTTTCGAGCTGCTCCGGCGGCACGCCAAGACGTTGACTGAAACCTCGCCCTCCCTGGACGAATGGCACCGCGGCCCCCATGGCCGCTGCCTCCGCGTGTGCGATGCCGCGACTCTAGCCGCAGTCCACGAGGTCTGGCTCTCCTACGTCAATGCTGATGCCCGCCCCTCTCGCGCCGAGTTCGAGCGCGCCAAGCAGGCCCAGGAAGCTACCGGAGGGGCTGGCAATGTTATTACCGCAGCCCGGTCTGCCGCGCCCTCCGCCGTGGACGCGGTGCTAGATGCGCCTCGACTGTTCAAACAGTACTGGCGTAGCGGCACCACGGATGGCCCTGGCGCCACGGCAAGGACGGACGTGCCTAACCCCATGTTCTCTGGCCAGATGGACAACCTGACCCTCCACTATGGCACCGATCCTCTGCTGGGCTTCCACCTAGCCACTGCGTATCTGCCGCTAACGCACGCCTCTCCGCTGAACCCAAATCAGGTGCAACACGGCCTTGGCTTGGACCCGCTCGTGAAGACGGCCCGTCTGCAGTTCGAAGCCTGGTGCGACGCGTTCCGGAGGCGCTCTCGGCAATTCACACTACGCTTCTTTGTGGGAGAAGCTCTGACCTTCTGCCATGTGCTGCGCCAGAAACTGACCGCCGCTGACGACGCTGCCCAGTGGTATCGTGGGCCTTACATGCCGGACCCACTGATTCTTGATGCCGATGACTACAGGTCAGGCCAGGCCCCGACCGTCTTCAACGTTATTGACACATCCAATCTTATCGACCACTTCGGCTCTCTGAACCTGTTGGTGGCTACGGCCCCCCTGCTGGACGGTAGCCAAGCTGCTGCCCTTGTCACCGAGTCTCTCGTGCGCCGCCACGAGGCAGACCAGCCGCCGATGGATGCACTGCTCTGCGGCAACGCTTCCGCCTTATCGACTCTTCTAGGCCTCTTTCCTGTGCAGTATTGGACCAACACGTCACTGGTGTCCTCGACTCATGAATCTCTGCTCCAGTCTTTTCAAGACGGCAATGCTACACAGCTTCATAGTAGGTTGACTTGGAAGAATCGCATTCCAGCTGGCAGTGCCCAGCCATCATGCCTTCACTACGATGAGACCGATCTGGCCCAACTCCTTTACCAAACATACTTGGCCATGTTTGAGGGCGAGGATCCCAGTGTTCTCATGGCGAAGCGCAGTGCACGACATGTTGCCAGCCTTTCCACGCCGTACTACACGCGCGCAAGCTTTGCGGCGTTCCTTCGGTTCGTCAAGGGTAAAGTGGAAGCAGACTGGAGTAAGGCTGCGACACTCCTTCTCGATCTCATTGACAAGGATAATAAACTCATGCTTGGGCAGGATTACCTGCAGGAGCTGAGGGTCCAGATGCATCTCTTTGATGTATGTTCTGGCCTGATACCGGAATTTCCCTTGGAGCAGATGGCTAGGAGCTGCCGTGAGGCATCCCAGCTGGCCTGGAGCTCTCTGCCGAACATTGTGAATGTGACGTTGAAAGTGCCGCGCTCGAAGCTCCGCATGTTTCATGAAGTTGAGAAGAGACAGCTCGGCACTCCCCCGTTGATCTGCCACACATACACGGCAACAGAGCGCTCGTCTTTTGCGGCCATCCATTTAGCGTTCGGAACCGAGCAATGCACCGGCGAAAGGAACACACAGGATTTCGCCTTGAAAATCCAACAAGACGGTCGAGGATGGCATGGCGAGTCGCCGCTCTGGGTATCGTTCCTGGTCCCTACTGTTATCCTACTGAGCAACGCGCGAACTCTGTCGATAAAACTCGCTCTCCAACCTACGCCGCATGCCATTGGATATTTTGCTTCGAAGCTCGATGACACCCTGGGCGTCTTTGACGTTGCTCTCGACAACACTGAACATGTCTTCATTACGCGGTGTCGCCCGAATATTTCTGTAGCACCGCACGTGTTGCCGCCGGTCAAGAAGCAAGATAACGATGGGCTCACAACGCAGACCAATGTTCGGACACAGATCACTGCAAATTTCGTTACAGGCACGGCTCGTATATCCAACTTGACTGGCCGCGTCACACTGATATCCCACGACCTGAAGACCAAACTCAGCCATGGCGCCGCGGTGGACACTGTCCAGGTTTCACCCTGCGTGATTGCGGTGAAAATTGGCACGCAGTCTTCACATCCTCAGCTGCATTTTCCAGTGCCAGTTCTCAAGGTCCAGAGCAAGGTTCGGATTGCGCGCAAGTCTTCATACATTGAGGTCATCGTCCCAATCGCCTCCCCCTCAATGAAGCACTACTTCCCCAACTTCATACATCCCATCTTCCCAGAGCGAAGTGGTCCCATCACCTGGAATGCGCCTTATCTGCCTATCTCGAACCTCCCCATCATCGACACAACGGCGTCCCACAAGACGCCGTGGCTAAACATTCATCTCTCGTCAGCATGGTCACACCGTGAACGCCGCATCCGTGACGCCTCTCTTGACTCGGCTTCACCAACCGGTGACCACTTCGAAACCCGCATCGCTTTCAAAGACTCCCTCCTCACCATCCTCTCTCATTTTGGCGACCGTGACGCCAGCACCACGAAAACTCCGTTTTTCACCCTCTCCAACCCCTCCGCCGGCGGCGTGCATGTGCTGATCCTCGCTTCAGCGTTCCGCCTTGACCTCGCGTCCCAAAGCGTTGTCCTCGACGCCGCGTGCATCCCGCTAACGCTCGACATCATTCGCGACATCGCCCCTGCATTGCAAGAGCTCCACAAGCATCCGCTTTGCCAGGTCAAGGTCGACGGCGCGGAGCTTAGCGCGTGGAAGGCGGCGCTGCCGGCCATGGCGGAGCGCGCGCGCACGTGGGCGCACGGGACCGGCGGGAAGTGCGCGTACAACCGAGGGGCGAAGAGTATCCCGCTGTCGTTCGCAGACGGAGAGAGTGTACTCTGCGCGTGCGGCACGGGCGTCTTTCCGGATGGCTACGGCGACGGGTGGGGGTTGGAGGCGTCCGCCGCCGCGGCGCTAACGCGGGTCGCGGTGCGCGTGGCTGTTGCGCCGGTCTTCTCGAGCGGAATGGTGGAGAGGCAGCAAGAGGTTCCCGCGTTTTCAGGAGATAAGGATTCTTCGGGCGGCGGCGGTGCTGCTGGTGTTGCTGCTGCGGGAGTAGGGGGCAGGGGCGTCACTACGGAGGCACCGCCGGGCGGATGCGCTGTCTGCGGGCGGAAGGAGAGGGATGGGGGAGGTGAGCTGTTGAGGTGCTCGCGCTGCAAGACGGTGAGGTATTGCTCCCCTGAGTGCCAGCGGAGGGATTGGAAGGCGCATAAGGTGGCTTGTCGCGCTGCTAGTGTCACTTGACGTCTGTCTAGTGAAGAACAACATGGGGCTTGGGCATGTGGTCAAGCGAGATGGATTGCTCCTCTGTCGATATCGGGTGATTGTTGTTGGGGTCAAAATGGTCAAGTGATTCTTCTATGAGGGACTGATCACGGCGAGTATGAGGTAAGCACTTACTCGCGAGGACTGTAGATACTTGCAAAGATGAAAGTGATTCGGGCTCAAAGACGATTTGAGCGTTGGATTCATGTCTGCCCAGCACGCATTACGCACGCAGATGGGAGGGCACTTTCAAAGGGAAGCCCTCAGGAACCTTTACAGCGAGAAGTGTGATTGGAAGGAAAGAAATTGAGAGGCCGACTCTCTCTACCAAGCGTTCACGCATTCTCCATTCTCTGCTCTGAATCGTTATCTCCCAGATGTAACCCAAGAATCTCATCGTCATCCTGCGAACGATCTGGCCCGGCTCGTCCATTATTATCACAAGCCTCGTTTCGGCACGCTTGGCCATCCTTCATGCTCCGCCGAGTGGGGATGGTGTGAGAAGAGGAGCAAAGAATGGGAAGTTCCCACATCGAATGCACATATCCCACCCTTCTGACCCACATGCGATCCACCCCGCCTTTCCCTCGGACACACAGACGCGCGCAAAACGCGATCTCGATCGCGATCTGCCGAGGCGTCGTCCCGCACGAGTGTCTTCCGACTTCTATGTTTTTCTTCCTCGACCTCCCGCAAAACAAGGCGGGAGCATCAACGAAAAAAAAAAAAAAAAAAGTGGGATTTGGCCCACCATCGCAAAGGATGAAGTAGTAAAAGTTTTTTTCCCTTCTTCCCAATCCACACGTCCCGACACCTCTCCCCTCCCAGAAGGCAGGTCGAACAGCTTTGCTTGGCATACTTCTCTTCTTTCACTCAGCTTTTGTCAGGCTCGAGCACGAATTGTAGTACGGCTCCCGTCATCGGTCAACGAAGGCCCTTATCCACGACTGTAGTCTGAAAACAGCGCGTCCAGCCATCTCGGCCGGATCGTCGCACAGTCGGGCTGGGGAACCTTCTCCACAGACGGTCTGCTCCTGTCGTCGGTCAACGAAGGCCCGTACCCATGACTGTATTCTTGAACAGCGCGTCCAGCCACCTCGGCCGGATCGTCGCACAGTCGGGCCTGGGGATCTTCTCGACAGACAGGTCTTCTTTCTGACAGCAGAGGCGATTGCTGATGAACAAATGAGACGCCTGCAAGCCACGAGACACCACTGGAGAGGGAGAAGGAGGGGGAATGTGAAAAGGGAGGAAGAAAAGGCAGAGGCAACTCGAAAGCCGCCAGCTCCCACAAGATTGGCCCTCTTCTTTAGCTTTCTCAAACCAACGGCCCACACCCGTCAAGTGCTTGACATGATCGAATGCAATTTGAGGCAGGATGTTTTTAGCTCTCGCACGAGATCCGCGTTGCTGCCGCACAAGACAAAAGACAATGCCCGTTAGGGTAGCCAGATGTGCAGGGGGCCACAAACGGCGCACTGGAGCGCATCCATTCTCTGCGAAGACGATGATCTTGAGGAAGGCGTGTGGCAGGAGAAAGGAAAAGAAAAAGGCCACGCCCCTTGAACCTGACGGCAAGGCGCGGAGCAAAGCTCTATTTGTTTGGGGTTAGACTTGAACGCCAAGGTGTCGGCAAGTCC
Source organism: Diplodia intermedia (assembly GCA_021495925.1). Lineage (NCBI taxonomy): Eukaryota > Fungi > Ascomycota > Dothideomycetes > Botryosphaeriales > Botryosphaeriaceae > Diplodia > Diplodia intermedia. The sequence goes on along the minus strand of JAKEKT010000097.1, from coordinate 16,706 downwards.
AAATGTGTCTGGTGGTAGGATGCTCTCCGCCAAAGGTGACGGGATTGAACAACCCGACCGTAGTAGTGGTCTTGATTGACCATCGTAGTAGTCTTGATGATCCCTGGGTCGAACACTCTTTCGAGTGGACCGCTGGGAAACACATTGGCCCGGGGTCTTACTCTCACACAAGAGACTTGGCCTCTCCAAGCCATCTTTGAGTGAGAGAGACTCGTTGGAGTGAGTGGACTTCAGCCGGGAGGACATAGCCCTCATGCGTGGTCCAATCTACTCCGATCCGGAGTCCGCAGATGGTTCTCAGTGTGCTTCAAAAGGCCTATCCTGAGCTCCTGATGGCATCTGTAATGATTCTCAGTGCAGAGGCTTGGTTGCCTCCGCTTCTGATAACATTATTGTATGGGTATTTGTCAGTGGGCATCAGGCCTCTCCCGTCGCTCCTGATGATACCCCGATTCGGATGGTTCTCTTTTGCGACATTTTTCACTGCGCTTCGGATGACCTCTCCATGATCGTTTGTGCGTACTCGTCAGCTTGGATAAGCTTTGAGAGCAGCATTCCTTTTGCGGTCTGCTTTCAATCAACCTTGCAGTCGGAAGCAATGTCATGCCCTTGGCAAACTCTTGTCGTTCCTGACTGTAGGAATTGACCCTTGCGGGGTTTTCTTTGCTCATGCCTCAGAAGTTCGATGCGTGTTCGCTTGTACGGTTTGTCTTGGTGCTGCTACGATGGCAAGCACTTTCACCGACAGCCTCACTTTCTGTGCTTCACCCTTGAGCTTGTCTTGTCATGCTCTTGGTCCTTCGCAGCCCATCGCCTCATCGAGTAGCTTCGTTCTTGCACCTTGATGGGTGTCATTGTCTTGTACCTCTGTGGGTGATGATTCTTTCGCCTTGCACCATGACAGGTGATGGCTGTAGTTGACTTGCAAGTGCAGCATGCTCTTGTCTTCCAAGTGCAGTATGCATACATCATGGTTCGTCCCGTAGGCCCTCTACGCATCCATGCTCTGCCAGGCCCCTTTGGCACTGGTGAGGCTGGATCGCGTGTTCCGGCTCTGTAGTGGCTTGACTGCGTCAAAGGCAAAGGGACGTGACCCAGTGGCTTGTACGGCAGTGCGCCATTGTAAGCTTCTGGTTCTAGGCCTTTGCAGGCCAGACCGTCCGCCGATAGCTCTCCAAACCCATTGACATGAGGGACGGCCCGCGATGAAGTGGTCGCGATCGGCTGAGCCGAGCGGGACTTCGAGATCGGACGTTGACTTGCACCATCTGAGATCCATGCGCCCCACGAAAAGGTAGTTGTGGTAGAGTGTAGCTGATTGGAGCAGTCAAGGGGACTTGTTCCGCTCAGTTGTTAAGCCGCTGGGGTTGTGTTGTGTCAACCATGGCTATGGCCGAAGCCGAGGGATCGGTTGCCGAAAGGAATGTTCTGAACATGACCCGGTGAGCGAGACCAGGTGCGACCGAGGTGTGCGTCGGAGGAAATGGGGTCGATGGGGTGACGGGCGCTCGCTGCAACGAAGTTGGAGACTGATGGAAGCGTCTCTTGTGGTTGCGCAGGAGGAGAAGGAGGGATTGAGGGATGGCTCCCCGAGATGGTGCTCTCAGGTTACCGAAGATGGGAACAGTGGCATTGCTGCCGGGGGTGAGCACGGGTTGCTGGAGAGGAAAAGGAAGGGAAGGGGGAGAGGAGGCGAAGGACTTAAAAGGGCGGCGCTGGGGTCTGTGCAGGCGCTAGCGGAGCCCGCTTCGAGAGCCAATGAGAGCGCGGTGACACGGTGGCCCCCGGGACACGACGCCCGTGACGCCTTCCTGTCCGCGTGGTGCTCCGTGCCCGGCTGCCTGCCGCGGCTGCCTGAATCACCCTGCCTGGCACCCCTTGCCGGCCACCTGCCACCTGCCACCTGCGTGCCTGTGTGACGCTTCTTGACTGCGCACGCGGGACGCTGTCGAAGCTGAATGTTGCGACGGCAAAGATGCCATGCGTCAGCGGTCACTGCGGTCGTGCAGCAGAAATACATCAGGATGAGCTGCTGTTAACCGAACCCATGGTCAACCGCTTAGCACCGCATCATCGGCCACTGCCGTCAGCTCGACTTTGCGCCCGACGCCTCCTCCACAGTACCTAACTACGCCGTCTGACGTCTCCCATCCGTCCATCTCACGGCCGTGTATTCCCAACCCTCCTCGAGCGCTGCTGTCCAGTCACGTACATGCAGCACATCCATCGCTATCTTCGCACTCGTCCTTCCCACAACCCGGCTGTATTGTAGACGCGCTCACGGGGGCCACCATGTCAGGCACATCCCCCGCGATTGCGACTGCCCTAGTGCGCATCTGCCGGCGAAGAAGGCAATCTCGCACCGACAGCGGACCAACTGCCGATGGTCGTGGCTGATAGCTAGAGCCGGATGTGGGTGGGCCAGGAACCAGTGGTGCAAGCTGTTGCGAGCAGATTGGTAATTCCGACCTTCAGCCCACCTGCCCGACTTCGATGTCTGCAGCGCGGACGCTCGGTCGGTATCTTGCTCCAGCCAATCAGCGTTCGTCGGTTTTCCAGCTTCCTCTTCAGTTCACCTCTGCTCCTCTCCAGGCCTTTGTCCGTCCATCGATATGGCGTGTAACCCGCCAACCCTGTACATAGCCGGGACTTTTGCGCATCATGGATCTGCAGTGCCGGCAAGCCAGGCGTGCCCGTCCGCGCCGCTGCGCCCTGCATATATTACCTCGCCCGGTAGTGTGGCCGCTACCACGGTCGCTTAGTACTACTGGAGACGCTTCTCGCATCGGCTGAACCGCCGCAATAGGAAGAGACTATGAGATAGCTTGTCGCAGGTGCCTCGCCCACTATCTCGAACGTGCGGCTGCGGCTTAATGCGTGCTTCTTATATCCTGTGCCGTTCACTTGCCTTACCCTCGGGGCCTGCTCATTGCATCGTTTGCTTCCGCCCGAGTCATGGACGACTTGATATCCTGATCATGCCTACAATGTCTGGCCAGCTTCCCCAAGAGGTCTTCGGGCTCGCCGTCTTCGTTCATATACTCAGCTTCATCGCCGTTTTCCTTGGCCTTCTTCTCTGTTTTATGTTGTGGCGACATGGCGAGGGGCTCAGCTGTAAGCTTCTTTCTCTCCAGATCCCCATCGACCCTTTGCATTGACAATCCAAGATATCCTGTTGCTCGGCGTATCGACTACGCTTGGCGCGGCGCAGGGAGTGGTCACCCACCTGGACTATACAATCAACTGGCGGCAAATACAGGTGGAAAGGTATGAAGCGTCTCGGAAACCTCAACACGACCAGACCGCCATGTTTGGCAAAGCCGATTCCGGATGGCGCTCGGTCTTGGCTTCCGTCGGTAAAGAAACCTGGTGTTGAGCGTTGCGAACCCTGTGCCGAGCGCTGACCGCTCCGATAGCCATTTACCTCTACAATGTAGACTCACTTCTTGTCTTGTTCTGGTATGTGGCCTTTGTTATTCGGATGGTGGCCGCTCTGTTAACCTTAACTGCCAGGGCAATCACCCTGTTCATTGGGACCTGGAATATCCGCATCAAGACGGGAAAGAAGAGAGTCATGGCCATCGTCTTCAAGTCGACTGCCACCCTCCTTCCAGCCATCATGATATCTGTCTGCCAGATCAAAGCTTTGAGAAACCACCCGGTGCTTTTCTTGGTTGTCGTGAACATCATCAGTACGTCAGTTTTTCCAATGTCGAGCTCGGCCTGCTGACCCACCGTAGTGACTGTGTCGCTGATCATTGGATTCGTTCTCGTGCTCGCAATCCTGTACAAGTACTTGCTCGCTCGGAGCGTTTTCACGCGCTTCTTCACGCGTGACAGGTCCATGAACGGCTGTTCATCCAGCTCAGGCACAGTGTCAAGTGTAACCAGTAGGAATCAGGGAAGAACCACAGACAAATGGCTGATAATTCGTTTCAGCATAATCATGGCCATCTTGATGTGAGTATGCGTATTGTGCCTTCTTTGATTCCAGCTGATTAAGGATCGTAGCGCCTTCGAGACTGCTCTCGTCGTCTATGAACTCGTCAACTTCCAGCGCAGCCGCCACTCACAACAACCTTCGACAGAAGCTCGCGGTCCCAACCTTAGCATCGAACAGGCCCGAGTCGATCTTTTCCAATACATCCCCGGAGTTGTCCCCAGCATTGTTGCGTGGTGTATCTTCGGTACGACAGCCGCTTTCCGAAGAGAATACATGGCGTTCCTAAGAGCCTGGTGTTGTTGCTTGTGCCTCCCTTCGAGGCATCCGGACAGCATCTGGCGCAGGCGTTCATATGGTCGCCAGGGGTCACTTGACGTGGAAGCTCCCTCATATCAGACATCCTTCCCCAAGGAGAGGAAACCAAACAGTTCCATTGAAGTCAACACAGAAATATCGTTGTCTTCGATATCAAGCCACAAGACACCGCCCATGAACACCCGCCGCGTTTCGTTTGGCGGATCGTCCTTGCTTCCGAAGCAAGCCAGCGGGCCCTGGAATCCGTGCACCAACCAGACCGGAGGCCCGGTATCCCCTATCTCATCGAGCTCGCGAACCGTCTCTTACGGCGCACCGTCGGGTCCCTTGCCGTCGATGGAAATCACAAGACACCATTCGCTCCCCCGGAGCTCTCGCACCGCCTCAACAGACAAGACACTGCCCGCGTTGCCTCCTCCGCAAGCGCCCCTCGCCGCTCATCCCGTGCACGGCCACCCGGCCGTCGGTGTCGGCAGTGCACCCAACTTAGAGCCTCCCGATGTTTCCTGGCTGTCCACCAACCTGGACTCGAAACCCAGCTCGGTCTATTCGGGGTCGGAATATGCGCCTACGCAGTCGTCGACGAGCGATCTATTCCCGCCCCCGCTGGCGGTGCGCGCGCCCGTGCGGGGTGCGGCGTCAATGTGAGCGATTCTCCTCCTTCTCCTTTGTTTGGGTTTGCTTTGGAGGATGCGAGGGCCCTGGATGGGCAGAGCCGTTGGTGTGGTCGCTTGAGTGGGACGACGAAAGGCAGATGCGTGCCCAACACATTTTCTTAGGGCGTTGTGACGGAATACCCGGATGTTTCCACTTGGCTTGATTTGATGCGACATGACCTTCTTTTTCCCTTGAAATATACCTACACATTCCGCTGAAAAAGGCAATTTCAGTAACAACTCCATTTGTATCATTTATGCTGTAATTCCGAACAGCACATCTCGAATCGCGCACAAATGCTTATCCACAACAACTGTAAAGAGCTGCTGCTACGGCGTCCGTAAGATTTTTGCTTCTCGTGAAATTTTACAAGTTCTATGCTTGATTGGACGCCGAAAATCGTCTGGAGGCCGAGAGTAAAAGACAACAGCTCGCTTGTCGGAGCTTCTCATCCTTCCGGAGAACTATTGGGGTTTCTGGGCTTCAAAAGAATGGAGGAATATGAACAGAAGACGGAGAAGCTTGGCTAGGCATGGATGCATTATGTGTTGCTGGTGGGGCAGTGCGTTGATTTGATTGGTGGCCCAAAGCCAAAGCTGAACTCAGCATCGTCAGATATCTTAAGCCAACGTGTTCATCGGTGTGACGCAGGGGACACTTGGGATTGTACACTTTCTCGAAATATTCAAGCAACAATGGGCGTCCATTATTACCTCTTGCATATCATCACCTTTCCTACCTCAAGAATATCAACTTCTCGGGTCATTGACGGACACTATTCTCCAACATGGACTCGAGAGAGGAACCACCAAAGAAGTCCAACCGCACAAACAGACCTTTTAGCCATCAAGTGACCATTGAAAGCCCGGGAAACCTGCGGTCGAAAAATCGTGCCTCAACCGAGCTTGCTACAACCCAAGCTCCAATCAACGGCCAATACTATCAGAGCCACATATTTGGGAACTCAACATCACATCACACGGCGACCACGAACGTTGCGTCGAATGTCAATCAACAGACCTCTGGAACTACGAAAGTTGCCTTCGCGAAGAACACCAACGTTGCTGCATCGACTGTTCTTTTCTCGCATCGTACATGGACTGGATTGCACGTTCAGTCTACCACCAACATGACTCGCCTCAATCCCATGGAGCGCCGGCAGCAGGAGAGTATGCAAGAGCAGATGTGGCAACCTATTGCCGGTGTGTATGCTTCAGCAAATAGCTACTCAGGGCAGACTGAACAGCAAAGGCCCCGGATATGCGTGAAGAAGAAGATACGGAGGCAACCTACAGGATTGCAGGTATCGAATCTCAGTCAGATGGTCCATGAAGAAGCACAGACGCAAAGAAGAAGCAAAATCAATGCTGTGATTGAGGCAACAAGAATCTCCAACCATACCTCTCTGTGGCCATCTCTACATCTTTACCAGATGGCTCGGCCGTTGCAAGCCAGAGCGGAAAGAAAGCAGAGGAGTTTCAAAGCGTCCAAGCTACAGGCAGCGGCTAATCGTGCTCGGTCAATACATACCAAGTTGGGAGTCGGGCTCCGGCTATGCGGAAAAGTGATTTCGCTTAATGAAGCTTATGCAGTTAAAGCCAACAGACTAGCAAGTTTCTGGCAAGGCGATTGGCGCCATACCCCTGCCAAGCTACCGCTTGTGGCGCCACTGAATCCGCATCAACCATCTGGCCATCAACCGCCGCACGAAGCTGTGGTCAGTGCTGGGGCTGTTGCCTTGAGGCGTCCACTAGTCACTCCGAGAGGATTCATCGTGAGGGCGTATGGATCATGCGGCTGCAGGCTGTCGTGACAATAAGATGTCTGGCTTGCCCGTCTCCCCGACACCTGCATCCTCGTCGTCGTCGCACACGCTCGTTCACCCGTCGATCTCTATACACCCCAGTCGCTCTTTCGGACACAACAATGTACAAGACGCTCCCCATCATCTTCGCGGCCGGCGCCGTGGCCCAGAGCACCATCACCACCAGCTGGTTCGCCTCGGGCTTCGAAAACACGCCCGTCGCGTCCGTCATCGCCGCCGACTCCAACGCCGTGACCTACTCGATCGGCTGCAGCTGGGCGGACATCCGGGAGGGCGAGTGTGGCATCCCGGCCGACTTCATCGTCACCCAAGGCCCGTCCATCCTCGAGTACCACTACACCGACGACTCCGTCGCCTCCGACTACACGGCCGACTTCACCATGGACGTCAGCTGCGCCATCGAGGGCACCACCCAGGCCGTCTGCGTCGAGTCGGCCGCCGGTTCCGAGGCGAACTTCCCCGGCTTGAGCACCGAGACCGTGACCGGCACCGACGCCGAATGGGGCCCGCTCATCATCACTGCCGGCGCTGAGAAGCTGAGCGCCACCGCCGGTGCCTCCGCCACCGGTTCTTCCTCTGCTGCCGAGACGGGCGCTTCCGAGTCGGGCAGCTCCGCCCAGTCCGGCTCGAGGACCAGCGCCGGTGCCTCCGCCACTGGCTCGTCCGCTTCTTCTACCGGTAAACACCCCTTCCGATTATTCTCGAACGCCGCTGCGCATGTGTCTCGTGCCAGCGCAGTGCTCCACCGTCATACTTGGCACTATGCTGACATCTCTCCAGCCACCGCCTCCCACAGCGGTAGCGCTACTGGCTCCGCCGCTCAGTCCTCGTCCACCGGTGGTGCTGCGCAGTTCGCCGCGCCCGTTGCCGGCGTTGCCGGTGTTCTCATTGCCGCCCTGGCCCTCTAAATGGCTTTAGCATGGTGAAGTGTACAACAGCCGGAGGAAGATGACCCCTTACGTCGTACATATTTTCATGAAGTATACAAGAATTCCTGGACGCGATTAGACCTTAGTAGATACCCCATGGCATGGGACATTCATACGTATACAATAATCAATTAATCGCACTTTCACTCGGAGTGGGAATCCAAATACCTCGTTCTCTGTTGTCTGCAGTCCAGTGTGCGTTCGCCTGGTTGATGTCTGAATTTTCCGCTTGCCGATCATGATAAGACCGGCATAACACGAACGATGGCTTCAGTCATACTTCTCCACGTCACTGACTTTGCAGTGAGCCTGTTCCGGAGAGACGACTTTCGTGTACATTCCTTCGTGATGGCAGGTCCGCTCCTCCGTTCCAGCAGGCGCCCACAAAGTATCCAGCTAGCCTCGGCCTCTTGTGGCATCGCTTCGGTTGCCGCGGCCAAATCTCGCACTGCCTCAGCTCCACTTTCCCTCGGCAGATTGTTATTCTAAATAAGCTGTCCAAGCAGACTCTTCTTCAACAACAAGTCCTATGGTCTAGTGGTATGACGTTCGCTTCACAGCTTATCAACTTCTCTGCCTTCACAGCAGACGAACGAGCAAACCTGGAGAAGCGCGAAAGGTCCTGGGTTCGATCCCCAGTGGGACTACACATTCCTTTTTGCCGTTTGCAGCTCGCTCTGACTTGCCTTTTGATCATTGAACATGTCGGCGGTTCGTTGGGCTTGGTGGGTGGGGTTGAGGGCTGGGTGGGTGGACCAAGGTTCGACCAGCCCGCACTTCTTTTTGCGAGGAGGAACGGCACAGATCTCTCCTCTTTGCGTTGGACAGCAGTGGATGCTTGCCTCAAACGTCGCACGCCCATGCGAGAAATATTTATTTGTTTGGGTGTAACGTCCTTTTTGAGTCAGAGACTATGAAAGACGGGCTACTAACTAAGCGAAAATCTAGAAAAGCAGGTACGCTAAGAGGGGGAATTTCACACCCCATTAGCTAGTTCGAGGTAGGTACAAGGAATATTGAATTTTAGATGGTAGAAACGAAGGGGTTCAACGCCCTAAAACCGAGAAGAATTGTTGCATCCACCATCCACTCCGTCGACGGTGAGTGAGCCCTATTGTATCTCGTCTCTCACAGAGACCATCGCCATTGCCGTCTCGATGAACATTGATGACTCCAAGACGATGGCGGCCCACAGGCTATGGCTTTTCTTGCAAAGCATCCTATCCCTGGCCATACATACCATAGTCTAGGCCGCAACGATCTTCCTCGGCGACGGGCCAGGTTTCCTCCACATGCACTGCACGACACCCATCAGCACGAGCAAAGCAAGCAACAACAACAAAGCATCCCCAACGTGATCGATCCACGGCCAAAGGGCAAGAAAGGGGGAGAAAAGCTTACTCACCACATGCTCCACCACACCCCCCTCCCGGTCCCCCCACTCGCCCAGATCGAACGGCACCCTCCTCACGACCTCGAACCCGCTCTTCCGATACAGGCCCTCGCCCATGGGCGACGCGTCGAGGTAGGCGTCCAGCCCGCGCTCGTCCGCGCGCTCCAGGCCCCAGCGCACCAGCGCGCCGCCCGCGCCGCGCCGGCCCTCGGCCGGGTCCGTCGCGAGCGTCACGAGGTGCGCGTGCGGCCGCGCGCCCGCGAGCTCCGCGTGCGCCGCGCGCAGCGGGCCGAACAGCGCGCGGTACACGTCGGCGCGGAACTCGGGGATGAGCTCGTCGTCGGCGACGGCGGCGGCCGCGGCGACGGCCGACGGGGAGCGCGCGTGCGGGTGCAGGTCCCAGCGCGCGGCGGCGATGAGGCGGCCGTCGGCGTCGACGGCTTTGACGAAGTGGGCGGCCGGGTCGGTGCGGAAGGCGTGCAGGCGCTGCGCCGTGGTGGCGTCGAGCGAGCGCTGCGAGGGCGGCGTGTGGTAGAGGAGCCCGCTGATGCCGGCGCCGGTGGGCGAGTAGTAGGCTTTGTGGAGGAGCTGCGTCATGAGGGGGATGTCGGCTTCGGTCATGGGGAGGACGGTGAGGTCGTTGGTGGTGGTGCTCATTGTTGGCTGGCGGGATGTTGCGGCAGTGCTGTAGGACGAAAAGTTATTGATGGTGGGCTGCGGGACGTGTTTTAGGGTGTGGTGCTGGGATTTTGCATTCGTGCCTCTTGATATGCACATGGGATACCCCCCGTGCTTCCATCCCGCCCCATGTTCCCATCCCAGGCGCAATGGAGGTTGATGCCTAATGGGGTTGCCTGAATAGGAAGGTGGCAAGGAAAGGAAGGAATCCTTGGCGGAGGTTTCCGGTTTGCGTCGAGCACGAGGACGAAGCTTGTCCAAACAACCCGCACGATCTTCTCGGTCGTTGTCTATCTGAATACCCGAGGGCTTGTACGCGGGTGGCTGGGTGAAAGCAGGATTCAGGTGCAGCCGGGAAACTATCCATTGAAATGATGTCTTTCTTGGACGCTGCAGCGTCGCTTTCGATGCTTGTCACTGTACTTGGCGAAAGAAAGGCTGCTCCTCTCTAAGCCTCAAGTTACATCAACTCCTCGGGTCTCAGAGTCGCCGGATCATCTCTACATTGCCAGCCAGACCAATGAGAAAGGTCAGATGGTTGCTGTTCTTCCATTTTGGTTGTTAACAATTGAATGCTGATGACCTTTGTACATTCAAAACCTTGCATGATTCAGTCATAGCCCTCAAACCCCTTAACGTCCTCCTTGTAGTGCTGTTTCGTACGCTCAAACGCCGAATCCAAGCACTCTTCCGTCATGCCACGATCTCGGGGAATCAGCCTGACCTTGAAATCCCTCGGGATGGCGACAAGTGCTGTTTTGAACTGATTGTAATCGACGTAGTCCGTGTTTGGCGGCTCCGATTCGCTCGCGACGATGCGGTAAGACGAGATGATGCGGATTAGGGCGGCGTACAGCAGACGAACGGCGATGTACTGCCCGGAGCAGGCGCGCGCACCAGCGCCAAATGAGTGATGGGCTGTGCCGTGGAGGGGCTTCTCCACAAACGGGCCCATGTCATTTTCCGCGGTGATAGGCTCCAACCAACGCTCAGGGTCGAACTTGTTGCCCGTTGGGCCGAAGTGATTAGTGTCTGCAATATGTTAGTACAGGGTCAGTGGATGCATGACGCTCTGTTTTTACGTACCGTGGTTGCCGGCCTGGGCATTAATGAGGATCATGGTCTTCGGTGGGATGATAGCACCGTTCCAGTTGACCTCAGTAACCGTCTTGCGTGGAAGACTCATGGCGCTGACAGTGTAGTATCGACCAGCCTCCTGGATCATGGCGCGGAGATATGGAACCTTCTCTTCCTGATAACTGTTCTCCCAAGCATCATTGATGTTGGGGTAATGTCTTTTGATGTCTGCGTAGGCACGCTCCTGGAAAATCTGACCCTCGGGTGTAGAAAGAGATCCGATGCAGGAAGTCAGAGTACCAGGAATGGTTTCAAAGCCGCCAGATACGAGGGAAAGACAAATGGAGCTGACCTCGACGCCCGTCAACTTCGTCTCCTGGTCCTTTAGGATGGCGGCAGAAATGCAGGGCTTGTCTGTGCCATTCTTGATCATCTCGCGAACCTTGTCCAGAAGATGGTTAAGGTACGCATCTCTTCTTGCCCGAAGCTCCTTGGATCTCTTGTTCTTTTCGTTGTTCGGCAGGTACCTCAAGGCTGGGATATAGTCCTGGTAGTTTTCCGAGGCACTGCGTAGGAGGGAAATGGCGGAGCCAACGTGCAGAATCTCGCGCAGCAGAGTATCATAGACTTCGTCCATGCGGATGCCATAACAGAGGGTCAAAGTGGTGTTCAGGGCGTAGCGCTGAATGTACGGTCTGACGCTGATCTCACACTCGCCAGCCTTGCTGTCTTTCTGCATGTCTCGCACGATGCAAAAACTCTCCAGATCAAACATGGGATAGTAGTTCCGCAACGCAGGGCGGCTGAGGGCTGTGCCAGCAGCCTTCCGCTTGTTCTTACAACTAGCATCCCAAGGTGATGAGCCGATGGTAAATCCCTGAGTCGAAGAGATGACACCGTGAAAGGTGTAGAGCTTTGGGCGATCGATGACGGCTGACTGATGTTTGATGAGAACATCGCGGCAGTCCTCAAAGGAGTTGAAGACTACGGCGCGAGTGTTGCCAAGACGGATCTGGAAGACGGACCAGCCGTAGCTGTAGGAGGGTGAGCAGGTGGTCTCTTCTGAAGCAATGGGAAGATGTACTCTTTCCACCACTTTTCGCAAGTAGTAGCATGGTCCTCCCCGAGCTTGAAGAGGTGGCCGGCAATCGGAATCGCACCGGGAATCTCCGGGATGCCCTTGATGTAGGGTATGTCGGTGTAGGTTGCAGCCTGGACCTTGGATCAGCATTGGTCGAGGATGACCGAGCGTGGAAATGGCACCTTGTACAATGCATAAGCCAGCACAAAGACAGCGACGAGATAGAGGTATTGGTGGGGGAGCACGGCCCCGTGAGCACTGACGTCAACAGCTGATAGGGCCATGGTCGAAAAGGGTATGCGAGTCCGTCAACGTCTGGCAAGCGGGCGGCATCGCGGCTCTTAAGGCGCGGCATGAACGGCGCAACCGACAAGCAGCAGGACGCACCCGCCGCCGCCGCTGGGCATTCGCCGAAGGGCAAGCCGACATGGTGTGTCGGCAGGACCGACGGCAGCCGTGCCAGCACGTGACCTGCAGATAAGCCGGTACAAGGTGGTTGCAGGCGGGGGAGCAGCGCGTTTGCCGATGCGGAGCTGGCTGCAGCGAAGGATCGCGAGTGGGGCCAGACCAGAGGACGCGTTCCGGGAGGGCTGCCCCGCGTCACCGCGCCGTATTGGGGGTTGAGTGTTGCTGCGTCGAGGCATGAATCATCTTCGCATTCCCTTGGAAGAGATCGAAGGGGTGGATGAGGCGTGAGTGCGGCCGATGTAGGAGGGGCGCCCGGGGATGCGCTTGCCCTATCAAGCACCCCGCCTCTGCCAATTGCGATAACGGATTTCCAATCCCCCACCAGCCCTCAACTTCCTCCACTCCACCATGCCTGACGCGCCACCCTCGCACCGCCTAAAGCCCGCGATGCCTGCGACACGTCCGCCATGATCACCACCGCGCCCGCCCGCGCCAATCAAGCCTGCCGGCGCTGCTACAACCGCAAGAAGAAGTGCTCCAGGACCCTCCCGCGATGCCAGGCATGCGAGCACTCGGGCGTCCAGTGCAGCTTCGAGGAGCAACAGGAGGAGACTGGCTTGTTCTATATCTCGTGCGTGCCTGTCACTTTTCCCCTATGTGCAGCTGCTGATTGCGCCCGTCGCACAGCTATGTCCGCGGTCTTGAGAAACGCGTAGCCCAGCTCGAGGCCCAGCTTCGCGATCCCTCTTCCAACAGCCCAAACCCTTCCGTGGCCACTCCCATCGAGGCCAGTCCCCCGATACTGGCCGACCCAGACCGGCAGTGGTCAGTTGCCGTCCAGTCGGACATGGCAACGGATACTTCCAGTGCTGCAGGCCAAGGATCCAGAATCAGTACGAAAGATGAGCGCGGGGATCACTTAGCGTCCGAGCTAAAGCAACTGTCGTTGGAAGCCACTGCCGACAGATATCTGGGCTCCTCTTCCGGTGTCTCGTTTGCGCGCTTGACTCAGGCAGTCTTGCGTCGTTTGAAACCGGATCAGCTTCCCTTTAGCTTCGAAGTTACTCAGCAGGACCTGCCTTCGGAGCATGAAATATCCATTTCTGCTCTGAGCAGCAATGCGCCCGGGAGTGAGACATCAGCTCTACAGTATCCAGCTTGTCTACCGCCCAGGGAACAAGCGTTTCGCCTAGCTGAGTTTTACTGGTCGCACACGCATACGCTATACCCTTTTGTCCGGAAAGTGTGGTTCACGGATCGCCTCAAGTCAATGTACTCCGGGGCAGAACACCATAGTCTGGAAAGCTCGGCGCCATGGCTATATACCATGTGGATGGTCTTTGCGATTGGATCCACAACCTGGTCAGCAATTGTTCCCGATGGGACTGAATGCGAGTCTGCTCGGTTCTTCAACAACGCCATGGCGTATTTCTACGGAGCCTTGTCAAGCGGTAATATGGCTGCCCTGGATGCTCTGCTCTTGCAAGTCTCGTATTCGTTCTTCAACCGCGTTGGTTCCAACACATGGTATCTGGTGGGCTCTGCTATCCGGCTTGCCGTAGGCACCGGACTTCACACGGCGCCAAACGACACCACTCGGCAATTGCCACTTGACGTGCAAGAATACAGAAAGCGTCTCTTCTGGAGTTTGTACATGATGGACAGGGTCGTTTCCATTTCTCTTGGTCGGCCTTTTGGAATTCGCGATGACGACATCGAAGTTGGCATCTTCACCGAGGTCGACGATGAGAATATCCTTCCCGATAGGATCCTGCCGCAACCTCCGCTCAAGGCGTCTGAAATGGCCGTACCGCTGCACATACTCTCCCTGAGGAAAACCGCTGGCGATATATTCGAACAGGTGTATTCTAACAAGAACCGATACCTACCTCCTGCTGATCGTGACGAGATTCTCAGAGGACTTCACGCCAAGTTGGTTGAGTGGCGCCGCACGATGCCTTTCCCCTTGCCTCAAACCCGGATACTGCAAGTCCCCCACACAAGCACAGCCTGGTACGACCTCAACTACTACACGCACCTCATCATGCTCTACAGGCCATCTCCGTTGTGCCCTGTCCTCACTCTGGAGAAAGTCCATTTGATTGCAGAAGCATCCGCAATGGCAATCAGGCAGATTGAAATCATGCATCATGACCAGCGATACGCCTTCAACTGGCTCAACCTGTTCAATGTCTTTACCATTACTCTGACCCTCATCTACTCTATCACCGCGCAACCAGAGGCTCTTTCCGCGTATTTACAAAGATCGGATGCTCTGAAGGATCTGGACAGAGCAAGTAACGTCCTTGAAAATTTCGCTACCAAGTTTCCGACTGCACTGAAATGCCGCGCTATTGTTCACGATGTTTCGCAGAGGTTGAAATCTCATATGAACCCTGACGACATGGCTGGCCCAGGCGGTAATCATTCAAGCCCTCATGTCGATAAGCTCTTGCCGAGCGGATCTCCAGGAGGACTGAACATAGCGCCTGGTGGTCCGCGGATGGACGAGATATCATTTCCATCCTTTACCACAGGCAATTTGTCATTCGATGAGCTTCAGAACCAGGTAGCCGGTACAGGATACTCTCCGGGGGCCAATAGCACTGTGGGTGATTCCCAGAATGCCACCTCCGCCGTGTCGGACAGCGGGTTGCCTCCAGATTTTCGTCTAGCTGCAACAACGACACCATTCGGAGACGCTGCCGCACAGTTCATGGCGGCCGGCATAGGCACTGTTGAAACAGCCGATATGGA
Source organism: Diplodia intermedia (assembly GCA_021495925.1). Taxonomy (NCBI): domain Eukaryota; kingdom Fungi; phylum Ascomycota; class Dothideomycetes; order Botryosphaeriales; family Botryosphaeriaceae; genus Diplodia; species Diplodia intermedia. The sequence goes on along the minus strand of JAKEKT010000097.1, from coordinate 1,643 downwards.
TCTAGATGAAGAGTTTATGAATCTTCTTGGTGGGAATTTCGAATCATGAAGACGAAGAGCAGGAGGTAAGATAGGGAAGAGTGTGTCATTATTTCCAGATATCGTTCAGCCCATGATACCAATCAAAAGTTTTCCATTTTTCCCCTCTATTTCACTGCAGCTACCATTTCCATCTCGACGCTTGCACCGGCAGGTAGCCCCTTTACGAACACACAGGCTCTCGGCGGCTTTGGATCCGGCATCATCTGAATCCATCGTCAGCGCTCTCTTCTTCCCCGAAATTGCGAAGCAAGACGACCACTCACCGCTTTGTACACTTCGTTCATACCGGCATATTCCGACTGATCCACCATGTAGATGTTCACCTTGACGACCCGCGCCAACGAGCTACCAGCCGCTTCGAGGATGGCGGACAGGTTCTTGAGAACCTGCTCCGTCTGCGACGCGATGTCTTTGCCGACGAGGGTGCCCGCGACATCTGCGCCGATCTGCCCGGTCGTGTAGACGACTCCGTTGAAGATTTTGGCGTGGTCTTGCCCGCCGCTTTCTTCAGCACTTGCAAGAAGACATGGAGCGCCTGCGGCGGTACTTACGGAAGAGCCCGGCGGGGTAGGCGCAGGCTTTGTCGGAGAGGACGGGAGTGATGTCGGACATTGTGGATGGCCGGTTTGGGATTATCGCGCGGTAAATGAAGGAGTAAGAGATTCTGCTTGGTTCTGGCCGACTTAAAACTAAAGAGTTGCGTACGTCGGTTGTAGTGAAGCCGCATGCAACGGCTGCTCCGCTCCGGGAGGCGGCGTCGGTTCGGCCGCCAGTCCGACAGCTCGGGTTGATCGACGCGTACGCCACCCCCACTGTTGCTTTGACAGCTCCAACTCTACATTCCGTCCCAGATGCGGTGGCTGGAGTGAAGGTGCTTGGAAAAAGCCGAAAGAGTCAGGTCGGAAGGTTCTAAAACATGTAGTACTGACTTGATCGTAGTAGCTGAGAGCTGCCAGGATCAGCATTGACACAGCTGAGTGTAGTGGTAGCAAGGCACGGTCTTGAAACGATGATTTGGGAGCACGACTACTCCATCTACCTCGCCGACAATCATCCAGAGCACCACTATTCCAGACAGAAGTTGAAACGCCGCCTCTATCTCTCCCAGAACAAGCGCATAAACAGCCCCGCGTGGGCCACCGCTTCAAGTCGTGTACCTGAAATGCGGATTTGCCAAGTCGGTCACATCGCCCTCCCCCATCTGCCTCCCCACCTTCTCGCGCTCCTCCTCGCTCACGCCGCTCTCCGCCGCCGCGCGGTCGCGAATCTTGTTCTGCCTGACGTAGTAGACGCGCCAGGCGCAGATGAGGACGAATTCGGCGCCGAGCGCGACGGACGCGCCGATGGTGCCGGGGATGTAGCGCGGCGCGTCGGCCGACTTGAAGATCTGCGAGCCGCACATGTTGCCGACGCAGTAGCCGAGGAAGGTGGCCGAGGAGATGATGGTCTTCTTGGTGCGTCCGGCGACGTTGGAGGGGACTGGTGTGGCGTCAGTGCCTTTTTCTCTGCTGGGGACGAGGGGATGGTCGTAGTGATCGGGGGTTTCTCTGAAAGGACCACGCTCTATTTCTCATTAGAATTGGCCGCTACTCCAAGGATTA